>VTPC01004496.1:7305-24106 GCA_011009095.1 Ignelater luminosus
ACTGTTTGTTAGGATAATTAAAACAAAAGTTTATATGTTTATAAACTTTAATCGATTACTTCCAACAAACAGTATAAAAAGCTTCTAGTAAAACAATCAAGTTCTCAAATATTCATATTGGCACAGTTAATTAATTTTCTTAAGAGCATAGGAGTAACATCAGAAAACTTTATAACGTAAAAGCTTCTATTTGGAGAGTAGTGAATTTCATTTTCATGGTTTACAAAAATTATCAATTCAATAACAATGTCATTATCATGTAGGGGAAACTAACCAGTTATTGTCCCCCTTCCCAGTAATTGGCCACTTGTTATATTTTCTTCATTTATTAGTTTTAAATGCATCCAAATGTTTAAATTTGCCGCTTTTTAAAATTTTCAAACTTTGACCCATAAAAGCACACCCCTCCAGTAGGATTAACAAGTTAACTATTTACGAGGGAACCTACCATAAACCAAGTGCGTGAAAGAAAATTTTGTAAAAAGTAAACACGGACCTAATCCAGTCTTATCTGTTGCCGAAGAAAATACTCTTGTAGACTGGATATTAGAGTGCCAAAAAAAAGGTTTTCGGCAAAGAACAATAGATATTCAGATGTTAGTCAAAACGTATTTAGATAATATTAAGAAACCTAAGATTTTTAAAGACAATCTGCCCGGTGATAAATGGTTTCAAGCTTTTCTCAATCGGCATTCGCAGTTGACTAATAGAACTTTAGAACCAGTAACAAAGACCAGTGCAAATATTTGCGAAAATAATATAAAGCAGTGGTTTAATAAAATAGAAAATTATTTAAGGAATAAAGAATTTCTTCATATATTAAAAGATCCTACACGAGTATTTAATGGCGATGAAACCTGATTTCTGTTTAATCCAAAACAATCTAAGGTGGTAGCTTTAAAAGGTTCCAAAGATGTTTATGAAGTTGATACAGCTTCAGCTAAATCTAACTTGACCGCGATGTTTTCCTTTTCGGCTTGTGGTAACACCGTGCCTCCAATGATTATCTACCCCTATAAACGAATGACAAAAAATGTGATAGATACAGTTCCAGAAGGATGGGGTGTGGGTCACAGTTCAAATAGGTGGATGAAGTCTGAACTGTTTTATAAGTACATAGCCAACGTATTACATAAGTATTTAAAATTAAAGGATGTTACTTTTCCTATTATTTTATTTGTCGACGGACACAAGACCCATCTAACAATTCAATTGAGTGAACTTTGCACTGGTTTGCAAATAATCCTGATAGCTACAACCTGCGGACGTTGCAGCGTTTAAACCTATTAAAAATGCGTGGAAAAGAGCTAGAAATCCTATGAAACAATTTACAAAACTAGATTTTGCTCCCTTGCTAAAAACTATAGTATAAGATATAAAACTATTGCAAATGGTTTTAAGGCGTATGGACTATTCCCGCGGGATCAAAATGCATTACATTATAAAAAATGCATTCGCAGAACAATTGACATAAACGACAGTGTTGTTGTAAAAAATTTTGAACTTCAAAACATACGATCAGTTGCGATGAATTTTGTAATATTGTCAGCACAAAGACTTTAAATACCTTTGACATAGAGAACGAGCAATCTAACAATTATTACAAAACCTGGAAATTTTTTCAAAAAGACAAGAATATTGCTGAACGTCTTAGTAATAATATCAGCCAAACACAAGAAATGAAAGACAAAACCGATGATAATGAATTGTGCCCTCAGACGTGCAGCTACACGATTTTAGCTATAACAACTAACTGCGGAAAATCTTCAAATTCTTTCTGACTGTGAAGAAATAGAAAATATTTCTTTAAATGTAGAACTAAATCACAGTAACGAGACTAAATTGATTGCTGACTATGGTGATATTTCTTCCGAGTGCAAAAGTAATTCCAACAAAAAAACATGAAATCTTCATAAATACCTAATTTGGCCTGAAACTCCTCACCGCACAGGCACTCGTAAGCGATCCACAAAAAATCAGATGCTGTACGTTATAACATCCAGTGGCTGGAAGAATCTATTTAATGAACAACAGGAAGTTAAAGAAAAAGCTAAATTAGAGATACTTGAAAGAAAACAAGAACGCATAGAAAATAAAGAAAACAAACTGCTCACACAAAAAGAGAAGAAAATATGTAGTACTTAAAGAGAAAAGATAATATAATTTTTGTCAGAAGACATTTAGCTGTTCTGTTAATTTAAACATTTTTTACGAATTCTATAGTTTATTAATGCATATGTAAACATTACGTAACATAGACCATGTATATGTTTTTCTAAAAGACCCTTAAACTTAGAATTTCCTTAAGGAGGCCAATTATTTGTTAGTTTCCCCTACATTATGAAACTTATCAGTATGAATTATTTGTCCTACTCAAACGTATTACAAGAACTTAACTTGCAACTCAGACATATTACGTCATAGCTTCTGTGATACACATTCTTTATGCTCTTATCTTCCCATTGGTTTCAAAAGTAGAACATTAGTTACGAGGTACATCAAAACATATCTTTGTGAAGTAAGATTTACCACTCACTGCAGTGTAGGAAATGTCAATTAGTGAACTATACAATTGTTTAGAGCAAGCAAATTTTAACTCTTTATTACATTTTGTTTGGAAGTTAACTTTATGTACACATCTTCTACTCTTCCTCAAATTGAGTAGTCAACAAATAATCCGGAATATACCAATATGATAAAGAAGATATGTATGTTTTTAGATAGTGGAGGCAGAAATGATTCTACATGCATGTTGTGTCTAGAACACAACATACCTCTAATTTCAGTCCAAAGTCAAAACGTTTCAAATTTGCTAAAATTCTTGGTAAACAGAGCATCTCTTTTCTTTGACTAATGTAGTGGTTCTTAGCTCTAGCCTTTAACCTATTCGCTGCCTAAAAGGCAGGGATGCCATAAGCACGTTCAAAGATCTTCTTTAAAAAAAACAGAAAATGTCAATTATGGTTTGCATGTTCCAAAATTGGGAAGACCACCACCACCGCTCTTACCGCACAACTACAGACACAACTCTACAATTATATTATCAAAATGCAAGAACTAGGATTTTGTCTATCTGTGGAAATGATCAGGAGGATGCAAAGAAATTAACTAAAAACTGAGAAAAGAAATTTTTTGAAATCCGAAAATAGAAAAGCAAGTAAGTGGTGGTGGTTACATTTTAAACAACGCTCCAATCTTTCCGTTAAAGTTCCGGAAGATTTGGCAGCGTAAAGCACTTTCCTGACAAATAATGAAATAAAATATTTTTTTCAAAAACTGAAACTGGAAATAAAAGGTATGCCCGAAATATTGTGAAACTGTGACGAAATTGACTTATCTTATGTCTACCAAAGAACCTTTGCTGATAGGCATAAATTATATTCCATCTTTAGTTGTATTTAGGAGCCAACTATGGAATGATAATAACCTAGAACAGGAAATGCACAAATCAAACTGTCTATCAGGAACGAAATTTTCTTAGAACGGTCTCGCCACTTAATCAAAAATCTATTGGCGCCCTATACTTATGTAATTCTTGGTTGTATTGAATTTTAAAATTTCTCTAAACTCTGGGTTGATACCTTCTTACCAAATTCGATGAGGTGTTTCGGTTCCATAAACTTAAAAGCTTTTGAGACTAGCCAGTAAATGTGAGTACAATGAATAAAATCCGCCAAACTCTCCAAGTAATGCAAAATCAGTACTTCCACGGATTTGGTCCTAATGGGGTACTTTATAATGTTTCTGTCTGAATTATTTGCAAAATGTGGTTTGCAAGTTTCTGGGTTCTACAAGAAACGTAAAAAATCTATAAGCACATTGGTCGTGCTTTTATAAATCAGGATTGGGATTAGGTATGTTTATGTATTTTCAAACAACTTGACTTACTATTTGTAACACTTTTACATTTATTATGATAGATTAAAGGAATTTAAACATGAATAAACATAGTAAAATACGAAAACGATACACCTAAAGATGTTATAAATTGTTTAAAACTTTACTCTCCTATTTCTATAATTATTAGATATTTTTCTAACTATTATATCATAAATCACTTTATTTTATATAAATGTGTGACTTTTAATCATTAAAATACATAAATAACAGTTAAGCTAAAATTCCTCATAAATTTTCTTGTGATAGTTTCATAAAATTAATCAGATTTTTCTATAAGTACTTTAATAAACACTAATTACACACTGTGTAAGTTTTAAAGTAAAAGCTATTGCATGACCTACAAGCACAAATAAATTACTAACACGGTCAAGGTCACACACATTAACTCATAGTTCCTTGCACTGCACGCTGTAATCATTTCCTGCTATTCAAAAGATGTGAAGTGTTAAAGAAAGTGAAAACTGCTGCTTTTCGCTGGAGCATTTCTAATACGACTTTTATAGACAGTGAAAGTGTGTAAACAATAAGCGACGAAGCTGTAATTAACAGACTTACTTATATTTTTAAATTGTTTCTTTATCAACAGGAAGGTGGCATTTTAAATAAATTTATGTGAACGTTTTTCTTCTCTGGAGAATCTATTTATTATTTATTTTTAGAATCATAACAAAAAAGTAGACTATAAAAAGTAATTTAACAAATACATGCATATAGAACATAATTTCAAAATAAACGGTATGAAAACTATTAATTATACTTTTTTAAATTAACAACTTAATTTATAATTTCTTTTTGCGTGTATATTTTTTTCCATTGCACACAACAAAAGCTCCCAATGGTTCTTTTTATGCCGGTGATTGATAGCGATTAATGAAAGGAATAGAGCAAAATCGACAACAAATCTAGTTTATTTTTTGTAAGCTCTGTTTATATAGAGTTTCGCTGTTAATTAAAGTGTAATTTCAAAATCAGCAATAAATTCTAGTTTTAATTTTAGTCGTCAAAAGAACAAGACCGAACAAATTATTAATGTTCTAACGAGTATTTTACTTTTATATTGGCAACATTTGTTATATTTGTATTCATGGCAACACTGTTTTTTGCTCTCTCTCTTGCGATGGCGATACTGTAAAAAAACGAAAACGTGTTCTCATCATTTCTTTATGAAAATAAACTAAAGTTAAATAAGTATTGTGTCTCAAATTAATCTAACACAAATGACTATTAGAAAAGTAACTACCATTTACATGTTATTGTAACAGACCTTTCAAAAATTCAAAATATGGTTTACTCTAAACATATCCAAGGTAAAAGTGAAGTTGGGATCACCTTGTTTATTATTTCAATTCCTCTTTATAGTTATTGAACCTATAACACGGTCGATAAAATAAAATACACTCCAGTAAAAAAAGACATAACCGTCAATTTTTTCACTTTTCAAACGACTTTAACAAGTTGTTACTTCAAATAACACTAACATAAAACACTTTTGTTTATGTATTCTAATCAATTTATACAATTGATGTTTTGAAACTCTTTCTATTTCCATCTTACTCGATAGAAGCTAATGCACTTAATACACATACATATATGCATGACAATCATTAGTGTTACGATAAATATAAGTCTTTATAGTTTCCCCCGATTGGTGACTAGATACAACACATGATAAAGAAGCTAAAGTAGATACTAATGATATAATTCAATGGAAGAAACAACGATAAATGGCATTAGAATTTATTTTTGACAAAACATCAACAACTTTCAAATAGAAACATGATCAAAACAAACTTAGAGTTAGAAATGGGTAGTTGCGAATATGCTTCTTCGTTAGAAACTGTGAAACTTGCGTGGGAGTCAAAATGTACTTTTTTATGACCAAGAAGCAAAACGGAATAGAAGCTTTTTATTATAGAGGTGTGTTTCTGAGTATCACAAATTGGGCGTGGGACTTGCAATCTACAAGTAAACAAACAAAGGCAAGTTATCTCGTTCAAACCACTTACGGTATATTAAAGGGTCAGTCTCTATCTAAGACACCCACAAGCAATCATAAGTATGCACAAGTGGACGCGATCAAGTTTGAGCCCAGACATAACAAGTTCTTATGATTCGTGTTTATTTACTTAGAACCAGCAAAGCCATCCAATAAGCTACGAGCCACAAACTACAAGCAGATAATGAGCACAGAGATCGTGGGGATCCGGCTTCAGCAGTACCTTTTAGTTTTTAACTTTAATGCTTTAAGTAACCTAAGTGAATACAAATATCTAAGTGGAATTCAATATTTTAGGAAAATCGTGGTTTATACTTGCTTTTCAATTTGAAAATACTGTAAACAAATTTGAATCAATTATTTATCTAAATTATTGTTCTCCTGTTTTTAAAAAAAATGCTTGACCTTAAATTGCTCTTCATTGATTGCCTTGAATTTAGGTAATGGATATTCTTACAAATAATTGCATAATTAGACCCACATCTAAATAACAGAAAATCCGGATCAAGTGTCGGCTCCATCTAGCGGTGTAAAATTTAAATTGTTTGACAAAAACAAACAAAAATTTGTGCGCTAATTTTCTGAACATTGATCAATCAATTCTTAAAGTTCGAATTATTTTGGTTGTGAAATGGATTGCCAGCAAATGCAGATTTCAGTGAGTGACATTCATCAACGTCATTTCATCAAGATTTCCGTTCTGGCAGGCAAGACAGCGGCAGAAATTCATCGCGACTTAAAGAAGGCATTAAATGGACGTGAGTTCAATATAAGAACCGTAGAAAGATGAATGCAAAAAATCAACGGAGGACGACATGACGTCGAAGAAGGTCGTGGCGGTGCACATCATGTTGACCCTCAAAAAGACATCAAGATTGATCAAATCAAAGAGCTCTTCAAGGCATCAAGAGTATGGAATGTGAGAGAGATTGCACGCCGACTTGACCAACCCAAGACCACTGTGCACGAAATTATAACCGAAAAATTGAAAATGCGCAAGCTGTCGTGCAAGTGTGCTGAACGGAGATCAAGTTCAAGCTCGAATTGATGCCTGTCAACATAACCTCCTTTGCCATCGTCACAATTCAAGATTCATCAAACGCACATTGGCTATTGACGAGTCTTGGGTCAGCCTGTACACCCAGCCCAAACAGGACCGAACGCGTGCTTGGGTACAAGCAGGTGAGCAGCCGCCCGAAGTTGTCGCTCAGAGCATACACGACCCCAAGCAAATGCTTATCATGGCCATGGATTTCGAAGGCATCACTTTCTGGGAGCTCCTGGAAGAAGGGCAATCTTGCACCAAAGAGGTGTATAGGGACTTCCTGGATGATCACACGCGATTACCAACATGCCATAATTGCCCACGACAATGCTCGTCCACATGCGGCTGATGTCGTTACGAAATGGCTTGTTAAAAACGATGTGTACACTTGGTTCAACTGCCCCGACCTACAGTGACTTCAATTGGTTTGGTCCATTGAAGCGTAGGTTGGGAAGTATCCGCATTGAAGAATTACGCTCTTTCGTGACGTAAGTATGATGCTGACCGATGGGAACGTGCAATCGAACAGAATAGAGATTACTTATAAATATTCTCAAATATCAAGTTTGTAGCATTTGCTGTTCTCTTTTATTCAATAATAAATTTGCGACACTTTGATCCGGACTTCCTATTTAATTAAATTGCAACCGTGCCCTACCTCCACCTACGCCCCTTAAGCTTTAATTTGATCCTGTAATTAAACAAATTTAATTTACAAAAAGAACAAAAATGTATATAACAGTACACCAAACGAGTTGCCAAATAAATATGTTAGGTATGGCCTACAATATCATACAGTCACATCAAATTCTGATCGAAGAGAACGACAAGTAATGAAAAGAATGAAAACTGAAAAGGGAATATGTTTAATAAGAAAAAAGCAAGTTCTGGTCTCAATAGATCTCAAAAGAAATAATTACAATCTCGAATGTAATTTAAAGTCGTTATGTTAGCTTCGCTGCTTTATACATCTAGCTGACCTAAGAGAAATTGCAAGATTAATTATTATTACAAAAATAGCATTTAAAAGAGTAATAAACAAATTATATAGAAAAAAAAGAAGATTTTATACCAAAGGCACTTTTAATTTACCACTTTCTAGCAGGTAGGTAGAATACTTACTGCTGGAAAGCAGTTAGTGAGACCCAGACTAGTTCAACTGGCCGGATCATAGATCTCATGATCTCTAAGGGACCTAAAAATAAATAAGAAAACATTGAAAAAGTGCCAGTCTTATACACCTAGTCGAATAAATAAATTGAGGTAAATAAACATCCAAATGTATTTAAAATAAATAAATTCTATTATTACAGTGAGGCTGTGTCTTAACTATCTCTGGACATAATTACATAATCTTATTGAAAAAATAGAAATTTATGGAGGCGAAAATAAGCATAGTTCTCTTACTAGCAAACTGTATTCATGCATGCATAAAAAAAAACAATTCTTTATATCTTTATCTAAATAGTAAATACCACAAGCGATTAGTTTTGCGTGGTTTCACGTTAAAAGCCAAACAAAATTTAATTTTGCTAAGTACGGTTACTTTACACTTCCAGAAATTTGAAGTTACCCCATATAAAAACTAATATTTGTTTGGTACACCTAATGGTTTGACAAATAAAAACATAGTAAAGGTAGTTATCGATTTCAAATATATAAAATCATCAAGTGATTAAGAAAATTGGATTTTAAAGAATGGTAAGTAAAACTACTTGTTTTCCAATTTTTAGATACAACATGAATCATTAACTGGTCTAGCTTACTATACTAGAAACGCCTAGCATACGGTTATTAATAAAAAATAATTAGGCAAATTGTAAAATAAAACTAACATTCAAGCAAAGCAAACTAATTGCACTATTTATATAGTGAGTTGAATTTAATATAAACCTAATTTAGTGTTAACTACTGTACTGGAATCCACCCTGAGCCTTTTGGGTGAAAGCTATGTAGATATGTTTTTGCAAAAAGCAAGTTCCCTACATAGAATTCCTATGATAGCAGGCCAGAATAGAATTGAGTGTTTCAAGTTCCACGTATAGGTGCGCTTTCATAAATGTTTAACTCGAAGTAGAAATAATACAAATAATAAAAACGTTAACAAACCTTGCAAGACAGCAATGGTTTAATATAAGCCTATAATTGTTTACCGTTGCTGCGATGCACTCTCCAATAAACATGCACACTTAGAACGTACAGCTTCTGATTTAATCTGAGCAAGGGATTCACTAAAGATTATTTTAGCTACCTCAGAAGCGGTAAGTGGTCTGAATAATTGAATCAGGACCTCCAAGGTGTTCAGAAAATTTAAGATAAATCACCAGGTTTATGTGTCATTCCAAAAACTATGGGACATGAAAATTTCTTAAATTTTGCAATGCAGAAGGGAAACTGAACAAAATTTTGAAGCTTGTGCATTCGAAACTTTCCCAATCAATTATGATGCACACGACTACAGTGGATTAATAAATTGGCCAACAACAAAAATTATCGAGCCATCCCTGACGAAACAAATTTCTGATGATGACTTAAAGAAAATGATTACAAATGAAATTGACTTCCTAATGTTTCCTTACTACGCCAAGGTCAAACAAACTTGTAACAAAAGCATCGGCATAGCTTCTAGGCAATCCGTGCTAAAGTTTAATGCAAAACACGAATTCATTAAGGTGTTGGAACAAAATTAATTCTTTTCCAGAATTTGTTGGGAGGAGGGGGGAGGACTCGCTGTGCAGCCACATCCACGTAATGAGTTCTGGGTTGTTTTTAAAATGAAAACAAGCAAAGAGCTGCATTTAACATTCAGAAGTGTTATAGGCATCAATAGGCAGATTAAGCGAAAATATGGAATTTCGAAGTTTGCGGAGACACCCAAACAATTTTTTTCAGCTGGTTGAGATTTTGTATAATAGATATTATGTGTGTAGTATTAGACAACTTTTTCATATGCAAGCGCAATAAATTTCCAAAAGTACATAGTTCAGTCATAAAAACGCAACAGTAAGGTTGTAGATTGTAAATGGGTAGATTGGCACAGTAGGATTTTCTTCATCTCAACCTAATAGATGTTTTATAAAAAACCCTATATCTAACATTAATTCTTCAATATACCTAAAGTGGTTTAACCTGGTACAAACCAAATCTGTGCAATTGCAGAGTAAATGCTATGCCTCTTCAGTCACGGCTTTACAGAACCAGATTTATTTATTATTATCTGTTTCACCGATGTTCTTTAAATGATATCTCACTGAGCACAGCTCAAAGACTTGTTAACAGTCATAAGCAAGACTAATAGAGTTTGAAAAGCAATTTAGTGTTTTCTGCAAAGTTCCAATAGTATTCTAATAGAATAAACTCTTCTCCTTTTCTTATTCACAAACCTTCTCTACTAAGTTGCTTTTCAAAATATTAGAAAGCAGTCCAGTAAATGGTACCGCTGCTCCCTTCACTCCTTAAAATGAACCCATAGAACAATAACAATAAGGTACACCTTCTAGGTTTGTGGGAACCTACAAATTTTCGTAGAACCAGCAATTCTTGTGAACTCACAGGTCTTTGAGAGGTTCCGTCTTCTTATGAACTTTCCGAAATTATTATAGATAGTTTCATTTTTCTATAAAAGTTTCAAATTCAAGTTTGATATTATTCACCTTTGGACACTGTATTTGTCGAACGGGTGGATATTACAATTTTTGTTATATCTAATTCAATATTTTATGATTCCATCGTTGTATAAGCATAGTTGTAACTGGATCTGTTATTTACGTTCAATCTACGAATAGAAAATTCTCGAACAAAATGTTAGCATTAGTAAGAATCCCACTCAAAAACCAAGATACCATTAGTAATCTGATAATTTTCGTGCAATCCTGTATAAACTCCTTCTATAGTTAGCAATGACAAATTTCAAAGATTGTTCCACAAAGTGTACACTATGTCTAATCGTTAAATTATAAGTCACTGAAAATTTTGTTACCAAAGACCAAATTGGAGTCTCAAGATAAAACGCAATGGTAAACTTTTATTGTAACCCTCCCAGCTACATATTATTTATGTTTTACTCCTGTCGCAATTTCCTGGTGTGATACGCTCTGTATATCCTTTCATTCAAAATCACTTGTAATTTGTGTTAGTAAATAGGCTTTTTCAATGTACTATCGCGGCAAAAAAACCGAGGCACACTTGTCTGATAATACGTCGATTCTAACAGAATTTCTCTCTTTTGTATCAGGCTTTAAGTTGGGTTTTTTAGTTCAATTAACAGGGTACTAACTTACGTAATAGTTTTACTTAAACTGAAAGACAGATTTACAAGGGGTAGCTTTAAAGCCTGTGTGGTGCCCCGTTTTTTTACCGTGGCAGTACTTATCTCATTTTTATAGTTATATAAGCCACTCTTTTATAAGTATACATCATTCTTAATTTATAGTAATTGAAGACTGGAAATTCAATCTTGAATTCAAGTTATCAAGTACGTATGTTAGGGTGGGCAGAAAAAACAACAAATTACAAGTCGTAATACCGCGGAAAAGTTGCGGAATATGGAGACTAGAAAGGAGTAAAAAAAAGAAATAAAATCGGTTTACGTCTTCCGGTCGCGCATGTACTCTAAAGTTTGCCGAAATTTGGAAAAATTCACATTTCTACGATAATTTTTAACATTTTTAAATTAGCTTCTTCTCGAATGTAATAGCTCAGATTCTTATGTATTAGAACCACAGAAAATAATGTTTAAATATTACTTAAATCTGTCAACATCTTCCGGTCGCGCATTGCTTTTAAGTTTAATGAAATTTTTAATAGAAATTACAAATAAAGGTAGATCATAGTTCAAGAAAAAAATTTCCACTACAAGGTCTCTATTTGGATGGGACGAAGGACGACACGTTAGTAGTAGATCAAGCTTATTTGAAAAGGCTCCGTAGAGTAAACAAGGAAGAGCATTACTCGCTAATTCTAGAATCTGGTTCAGTCTACATCGGCCATGTTACTCCAACTTCTGGAAGTTCTGAATATATTGTCACTTCTATTATTTCTTATCTGTCTGGTCGGAATATTTCCCTTAAAAAATTAATTGTCATAGGATGTGGTCGCACTGAGTTAATACAGGTTGGAAAAACGGTCTGATTCGCTGAATCAAAATACATTTGGGGAAACCGTTATAATGGGCAGTTTACCTTCTCCATTTTAATGAACTGCCATTCCGGCATGTGTTTCAATACCTAGACGGTAAATCAACGAGTCCGAAATCTTTGAGAGAGCCAATCGGTGAAAAGCTAAGTGGCTGCGAAAAACGTCCGGTGATTCGCTTCAAGAGTATTTATTGGCTGTCAGATCCCCACAATAGACACCAGTAGACTAAGTAAGGATCAACAATATCTACTCGATATTTCCATGGCAATAAAGCCAGGAAACTGTAAAGATGATTTGGTTGTGCGAGATCCTGGTCTCTTATCTCACTCGAGGTGGTTGACAACAGCAAATCGAACTCTCAGATTGTACATAAGTGAAGAAATTCCGACGCCTGAACTTCAAGAAATAGTTGTATTTATTCTGAAGTCATATATGTCAATGTGATTTAGTTTTAAAACAAGTAAATACTTTACAGACGAACCAAAACTTGTGTACCAATCAATACAATCTCCGCGGTACCTGCCTGAAGATTTACGTAATATTGTCGACCCTGTGTTGGAACGAAATGACTTTTTTTGCTCATTCAGAACATTTAATGTTAGCCATGACGCAAGATAATACAAAACACATAAGAGAGCTCGGACTTTGACGAATTCTAAAGGCAAGACAGTTAGATCAAAAGAGAACAACTATCAGAACATTCATGCCGTCAAAGTCAATTTCAAAGCTCAACACTACTCGAAAATAATTAACTGGATGGACTGTGATTTATCTTCTCTCCCATTATTAAAAGGTATCAGTGACGATGAATTTAAATCACATATTCAAAGTGACTCGATCCCTAATTGGGATATAACATTCAAAACATTCTCAGTTCACACACAGGCAGTTGAGCGATCTCTGAAACTCGCGACAGGAGCCTCAGGAAAAGCGGAGCTGAGTCTAGGAATGGTTTTATCAGAACGACTCTGCTGTCAAGGTCAACCATGCCTAACTTTGCCCATAAATCAGGTTTCAAAGTACTTTCAGCTAAGAATGAGTAAAAACGGAGATGCTCAATTGTTCAGCATGAGTCTCTTGGACTTACGACTCTTCACGCAAAAACCTAGTGTTTTTAATAAAAAAATCTGTTTATAAATATTACTAATGGTCTAAAATAATTTGTTTTTAAACATTTAACCTTGAATTCAATAAAGAAAACCAAAAAAACAAACATGTAAGTTGTTAGTATTTTTTTTCTTGAACTATATCTACCTTTATTTCTAAATTTTTTAAAAATTTCATTAACTTTGAAGGCAATGCGCGACCGGAAGATGTTGACAGATTTAAGTAATATTTAAACATTACTTTCTGTGGTTCTAATACATAAAAATTTGAGCTGTTACATTCGGGAAGAAGCTAATTTAAAAATGTTAAAAATTATCGTAAAAATATGAATTTTTCCAAATTTCGGCAAACTTTAGAGTACATGCGCGACCGGAGGACATAAACCGATTTTATTACTTTTTTTACTCCTTTTTAGTCTCCCCAATTCGCAACTTTTCCGCGGTATTACGACTTGAGAAAAAAATTTTTTTGTTTTTTCCGCCCACCCTAATGTATGTATGTATATCGTATGTATATCGTAGTTGTAACAGATTTTAATGTTGCTTTAGAACACGTTTTTATTTCTCAAAAAGAAACCAATTTCTTAAGTCACGTAGGCTTCTTTAAACAATATTGGCGTTGGTTCATAGACTCAAAAACCTAAATCTAAAAATACAGGAAACACGATTAGCCAAATTTATGCTTAAAATTATTTTTTAAGTTAAGAATATTTGTTGAAGCTCAGTATTTCCCAGAATAAAAAACCTCAATCGTTATGCAAAGCCTTAATCAATTACAAAGATAAACGTAGTTTTTCCCCTATTCAATAGGGTTTCGCCATGTAAATAATAATTCTAAGATTTTCGTGTTGTTGCTTGTTCTGTCATCTTTGAGTAGAGTTATGCAACTAAACAATGCACTCCAAAGTAGAATATTTGTATCATACAATGATGAGACTAGATACAGGTAGGTACTTATTACTTGCTTGAATGTTAAACCTTAATTATAGTAATTCTACTTTCTTAACAAGTCTTAATTGACGGTTGCATGATTATTCAGTGTTCGAAGAATAACTGTTTTGAAATCTTCTCTCACCCAGATTAACAAATAGCAGTACTTTAAATCATTTGTACAACTTTTTGCACTCAATTATCACGTGCTCGCATTGAACTCTCTCTGTGATCGGATTTTTCTGATATTTCACATCTTATTGCAAGTTACGGTTTGTTATCGAAACGTTTGGGCTTAAATTATTTACTTATGTTGTTCACAACTCACAACAACTTAACAATGTGAAACTAGATATTTTATGTAACAAAATATTCTCCACTAAACTATAAAGCGTTTGAACAGAACATCAATACATAAGATAAAAACTCCCACGCAAAATTCTGTGGGCGTAACTAACTGTTCAATCTGATATAGAATTGTCTTTTCTTTATCAAAATTTGCTACCATGCCACAATACACCATGATGAGGGAATATTACATAAGTATAAAACAATACTGAAATATTGAGAACGTTAAAATATTAATTACTAACTTTAACAATCAAAAAGTCACAATTTCTTTAATTATTGTAATTACTTTTTCAAAACATTACCAAAAAAACGAGTGAAATTTTCGATTTTACTAGCACTCCAAATAAAAAAAATTGCTGCTTTTATTTTCCGGTGCATTAGCATTCTAAAATGGTGCACGTTTCCGGAAACCTTTTATCGTTATTCCTACTTCAATATACTCGCTACCTTGGCACGTGGAAAATCCATGTTAAACTTGAATAACTATTTCAAGTCAGGTTTTATTTATGTAAACAAAATTTAGTTATTATTAGTCTTATATTCAGTGATACTTTTCAATTGATATCAAGATTTTAGTTTTATTAATGAATTTGTGTGAATTTCCTGTCTAATTTTTTTCTTCAGACAGCTCGAAAGTATTAATTAGGTTTAGTAAAAGTTCTAAAGTAATTTTCAAATAAGTTACGAAAACAGAAACAAATGCTGTTTACATCTGCACATAAATATTCATTTCAAAAGTTACTCATTCCGCTTATCATCAAACTACATCTTGAAGTATTTCAGTTTGTAGCTTCGTTACATCCAAGCCATTAAATATACAATCTTACAATGTTACAAAATATTATTACAGTAAGACTGCTTTGCCTTCATAAATTTCCACTGAAATTCATGCACGACTAGTATATTTCATTGAGTGAACAAAAATACGTTGTTATTATTATTGTAACAGGTACTACACGAAATGCACACTTTATTCATTACCTTGTCAAGTTTACGATATAATTGTCGTAAAATAACATCCCAAAAGAACTTTCGAAATACGATATCGTTACGAAAATATGCACTCTAGGTGCAATTAAACAATAAATAAATAATATTGCGTATCCTTAACATTCATTCACGTAATTGCACTAGAATCTTCAAGCTGCATGAGAGAACTGTATTTTGAAGGGAAAGTTTTCGTGTCTCTTTAAATTTATTGTGCGGCTTTTATTCATTACTCTGTTCGGTATGTTGCTTGAAGTTCCGTAATTCTAAATAATAAAGAACAATGAAGATTTATAATGACGATTTCAAGAAACTGTTCATCAAGCGTGCACCATACAAACGTATTCTAAGGAAATCTAATTGAACCTACAGCTGAGAATTTACATTTTCGATTGTAACTTCAAAATTTTATCGAATAGGAATAAATTAGATTGCATTGATAACAGACGTAAATATACGCAATGGTACTTATTGATATGTTAATAAGAAAACTTTAAAAAGGTTCAAGGCACTGAAATTTTAATACATTAGAATCAGCGGTTTTATCGTATTCAAAGACTCGAATTGAATAATACATAAAACATCAAGGTGAAAGATAAAGAACTAAAAATTTATATTTCCCTCTTTTAAAACAACTTTTAAATGCAAATTTATCTTAACAAATATATTTTGCTTTTAAGAATCAAGAAGGTAAGATTTTTCTTTGTAACAGAACGATACCACGATACCAAAGAGTGAACATGAAAAAGTGTATTTTGATAGGAACACACATGAAAAATCTACAACTGATACGAAATACGAGGCTTACTGGAAAAATTTCTGCAATTGGGTACTTCCGGTGGTGTCAGCGTTGTGAAATTTGAAAATTGAACCTATAATTCAAATGACAGTTGGTACTCAAGCTAACCAGTTCTGTTTACATAGCGCTTTGAAAAAAGTAATTTTGTGAAAATGTGGAACTCTCGCGTAAAAATCGAGCAATAGCTTTTTACGATTTTCAAAGCAACTTAACACCTAAACAATGCATCAAACGGCTTAATGCGACTTTTGGTGAGGAATAATTGGTTTGCTGAGTTTCAGCGTAAACGTTCTTTTCTCAGTTATGAATTTTGTGAAGGTCGTTCATCCAGTCTGTTCTTGCCGTTGTTGCCACTAACGTTGATGCTGTGCGTGAAATGATTGAGCGAGATCGGCATGTGACATAACGTAAAATAGTGGTCACTTTGGGCATTCACATGAAAGTAATACGCACGATTTTACACGATCATCTAAATGTACGGAAGTTGTGTAGTCGCTGGATTCTACAGCTTCACAAACAGTCAAAAAGTAAAATTGATGTTGCATTGTCCC
>VTPC01004498.1:0-58411 GCA_011009095.1 Ignelater luminosus
AAAAACAGAAAATTGGAGCGGAGATCATGAAAACGAAAACAAGAAGATTGATGGAGGCAAAAAATTAACCAAAAAGACGAACAAAGAGAAAAAGAAAAGGCGAGTAAGAGAAGGAAGGTAAGGAGGTAGTATACGAATAAAATCAACATTGTAGTGAAAAGAAAAAGTGTGAGATACATAGAAAGAAAAATAGAAACGTCGAAAAAGACCAAGAGAGAAGAAAAAAGGGAAAAGCGAGAAAGGACAAACTGCAGCTGATGTGTCTATATTTTTTGTGCATGTAGAACTTTTCCGCTTAACACATAACACATCGTTCAATAAGTCCCGAGACTAACCCAGAGATGGTGCTAGTAGTACCAAACTAGCCACGTTTCCCTAGAGTGCGAACCTTCACATGAAACGTGTAAAAATTTCACGTCGATTGGACCACAAACAGCAGAGTTATCGAGGTTAGAGTAAAGTCACTTTATAATTTGTTTGAGAAATGGAACAAAGCGAGTTTCGCGTGTTGATAAAACATTGTTTTTTAATGGGTAAAAACACCGTAGAAGCCCAGCAATGGCTTGAGAAACGTTACCCGGACTCCTCTCTATCCAAATCAACGATTTGTCGTTGGTATGCTGAGTTTAAACGTGGTCGTACGGACACAAACGATGCGGAACGTTCGGGTAGGCCATTGGAAGCCGTTACACCGGAAAATGTGAGTGAAGTATTCAAAATCGTAATGAAAAATCGCAAAGTAAAGGTCCGTGAGATTGCAGAAATGACACAGATATCATCTGGAAGCGTATTTACAATCCTTCATGAAAAATTGAGCATGAAAAAGGTTTTTTCCAAGTGGGTGCCGCGATTGCTTTCAATGGAACAAAAACAGCAACGAATCGACGATTCAGAGAGCTGTTTATCGCTATTTACTCGCAATAAAAAGGATTTCCTGCGTCGATACGTGACCATGGATGAAACATGGATACATCATTTCACTCCGGAGTCGAATCGGCAATCATCTGAGTGGCGCATGGCTGGCGAAAGCCGCCCAAAGCGTCCAAAAACGCAGCAATCTGCTGGCAAAGTCATGGCGTCTGTTTTTTGGGATGCACATGGCGTCATTTTCATTGACTACCTGGAAAAAGGTAAATCGATCAACAGTGATTATTATATTGACTTGTTGGTACGTTTGAAGGAGGAGATCGCAGCAAAACGACCGCACATGAAGAAGAAAAAAATCCTTTTTCAGCAAGACAATGCACCATGCCACAAGTCCATGAAAACAATGGCAAAAATCTACGAGTTGGGCTTTGATTTGCTTCCCCACCCCCCGTATTCGCCAGATTTAGCCCCCAGCAACTACTGGCTCTTTGCTGATCTCAAAAAAATGCTCCAGGGAAAAAAATTTGGCTCGAATGAGGAGGTCATTGCCGAAACTGAAGCCTATTTTGAAGCAAAGGATACATCCTTCTATAAACATGGTATAGAAATGTTGGAAAGGCGTTGGAAAGATTGTATCACTCTAAAAGGAGATTATATTGATGAATAAAAATGATTTTTGAAAAAAAAATGTTGTTTTCGTTGTTAGTCTCGGGACTTATTGAACGATGTGTTACACTACGGAAACTTACAGATGATGGATCGATCACTCTTATTGACAACGAAAAATTATAACATTCTTAATTTGGGTCTTGAATTTCCCAGGAAAATCTAATTTTCTTTATTCCCATTAATTTTATTAATTAAACATCGGAATATTATTTAAAATTTAAAATTATGTCCCATGGAAAAGCATTTAACTAAAATTTATTTGATCCTCAAGCAAGTATAAATACGTCACAGCCTATTACAAATCATTCAACCTTATAATTTATGTTGGTAGAAAATATAAAAGAATTCCTTCAGGACCCCAAATTAATATTTTTTATACCGATCAATTCTTTGATTTATTGCATCCATCCGATGGCAAAATTAATCCATTAAAAACTAGTCTTTCCACCTGCTGAATTTCGATCAGTATAATTGAACTTGCGCACTCTATAATTTATTGCTACATAAAAATTTGGTAATCAAATATTAAGTTACGCCAAAACATCCTGTAACAAAGCAAGTCATTTGCATAGTCTTGAGGATATAAAAAAATATAGATGGAACAGTTTTTCTAAGTTATTCTCCACATTAGGATACTTCACAATGATGTCTAAAGTTAAACGTTTTTACCCTTGTTTGAAATAACAAAGAACATTCCTAAATCACCACCGATGAAAGTAAAACCTTTAAGCTTCCAAATAGCTTTTGTTTGTTATAGAATCATGACAGGTGTGAAGTGTAAAATAAAAAGACCGTCCACCATGAAAAAGACAGGTGTTAAATCCGTGCTGCACAAGTATTTTACAATAAAAAGAAACAACAACAGCTGGAGAAGAAGTTAAATAAGAGTCTCTTTTTTTAACTACTGCATTATTTAACTTGTTTTGTTGACCGTAATAGAAAGTAATAAAACAAAAGAAAGAAAATTACGGTTGTTATTATGTTATAAGAGTAAATGCGCAGTTATAGATCTTAATCTTATTTTGTAAATCATCACGATGTTCATGTTTGCTTTTACTGATGAAGAGAAAACGAGTTGTTGTTTGTCAAGAAGTTTTGCATGCAAAGAAAGTTAACATCAATTGACATTCTTGGTAGATTATCATCATAATACGAGATATTTATTTAATCTAACACGTACAAAAACAACTTTCTTCGTGTTTCATTTTTTCCTTAATCTAATCTCTGGAATAGAAAAAAGCCAGCCATTCTACTAATGTTACACATTATTTTTCATAAAAGAGCGACGTGATATAAACAAGTAGCTTTGACGTTTAGTGTGTTTTCGGTGATATTTTTCTTCATAAAAATGGAATTGTTTAGAAAAGGGTCTATAGAGATATAACTCTCCATTACAGTAATGGAATTTAATCCAGTGGGAATCACTTGGAGAGATTTATTTACATATCTAACAATACCTTTCAAATAATTTTACCAGAAATGATTGTGGCTAATGAACTTGGACGTTAAAGAAGTCTTTTTTAAATTTTTATTATGGGTATAAACTGAATGTTCGTTATTTAAAAGTTAACTTGATATTTGTAGCATTGTAGCATTTAGAAGTAATATAAAAGAGAAAAATATTATTATTGTTCTGGTAGTAGAATTAACAATGATTCTTGATTTACAATTCTTTAAATTAGGATTAAAACAGGACTCGAACTTGCGTCTTCCAATCTTGCGTCGTAATCTCTAAACCGCTGAGTTGGTCCTGTCCGAATTTAAGGATATTTGTTTAAACAACTAAGGATTTGTATAACTGTACACATGATGCTAGACATCTAAAATACTAAAGAGTGAAAGACTAATCTGGATAGGTTAAAAATTTATCGTCCAATAATAAATGTTGAGCAAAATTGGATAATCTTTAAAAACTCAAATGCCTATAAACGTTAGTAATAAATTCAAAAAGATTAGGTTAGATATCTAATGCGTATTTAAAGCGAAACTAAAGCTCTTATATTTTTAGAACGTTAGGGGAAACAGAGGAATCTTAAAAATAGAAGATCATTATCTCCGGATGACAAATTTAAACTTGACCTAGGCATTTCTAAAATATGAAGACGCCCGTGCTGAGAGCAATAGTTAAAATTTTGTTTATAAAAAAACTATGCAAGTTGTACAAAAACAGTACTGCAGAACAAAATGCATGCCACGTTTCTATTTTTACTCAAGTAATGTCAAGGTTGAAGCTTGAAACCCTTTATGAATAATAATTTCTTTAACAATTGCGTGCGAATCGAACTATGAAGACACAGGTACGATTGATTATTATTATTTAAGTTATTAGCTAAACAAAGTTTATGAATGAACAAACATATTCAATGCAGATTTATGCAAATTTAAAATCACTAAAATATGAATAAAATAATTACCTTGCAATTCTCAAACTTGATAGTGAGGAAGTAATAAATCAATCTCAATATACAATGATCCGTCAGAGTAGGAGTTACTAAAAAATTTAGAGAGCAATCCCACCTTGATTTTTACGAAAAATGCGGCAGAGAACATCTCGAATCGTTTCTAACTAAATCAATACCAGCCGTAGGTACTTACGTATCAATGCCCGAAATCACTTTGAAGAAAAGTACAAAAATGAGAAAAATATCTTACTAGAATCACAGTGGAAAACGATTCTAATAGTTCTCCGCACACTGCAATTAGAAAACGCATTTTGAATAAATATTGATTTTAATTCTCTCACTATTCTCAATAATTGTTAATAATTGTAACATTCAAGTTTGATATTACATAGAACTTATTGTTCGATGTAGTGACGCAATAGTGGAGTTTTTTCAAGATATCAAATAGGTTTACTCATTGCGTGTATGAACCGACTCGCTAGAAAAAATGTTCTGCTTTTTAAACTGACATCTTAAAGGCTCAACAAAAACTAGCAATAATATCAGAAACAGGTCAGTATCTTTGTGTAACTTATAAGTTGAGCTACTAAATAACGCTCTTTCTGTCTTATTTGGAAGATGTTCCAATTCTGATGGTCAGACCAACTGGCATCTTATGGCTCAACAAACAACAAGCCTAAAAGCTCATGAAACTATAATATCAAAAGCTGGTCAATATAATTGCATAGCTTGCAAACTGAACTGCTAAATGGTTCTCCTCTAGGCTTAAATGGTAGATGTTCTGTTTCTAATAATCAGACAAAAATCCATAATGTCCATTAAACTACCATCTTATGGCCCAACAGAAAACAAACTCAAAAATTTATGTGTCTTAAATGTAAAGCTCCTCTTGTTGATGTTCTGCTTATGATGATCAGATACATCAAAAACAAGTCCAAACACTCCTTTTCCCTAAGTGTGAAGCTACAATATCAAAATCTGGTCAAGATGACTGCATAACTTGCAAGTCGAATTACTAAATGGTATTCCTCTCGGCTCAAATGGTGGCTGTCCTGGTTCTGATGATCAGACAAGGATTTAGAATGCCGATTGTAGAGGAGCGTGCCGCATTGCAATTCTCAATAAAGAACACCTCACGTTTCCCACCTTATAGGAGAAACTTGCAATTCGGCTCATTAGCCTGTTTGCATGAAATAAAGTAAAATTAAAAATAAAATGACATCTAGATAGTTCAACAACAGCGAACTAGTTTTAGTTTTATTTGAGGGTCACTACTCACATTCCATGAAATTACAATTATCTCTACTTCACGTTTCTCTTGAAAACCTAAGCTCAACACTGATGTATTTCAAGAAGCAGGATCTTAAAATGAAGTCTTCCTAGTCAAACTTGATAAAGCGTTGACGAGACAATTCCTTGATGCAGCAGCCGAGTCATCAAAAACAAGTACAAGAGGAGGAGGTTCTGCATACTTAATGACGTGCTTGATGACAGATACCCTATACAAAATAAAAATTCAAAAGCAGAAAAGAAACAGAATTTGATTAAATTTCAAGGTAGAAGAAAATAAGGTTATAAAAAAAGCAGTTTGTCTAGTTAAAAAAGCTAGATATAATAACCCCAAGAAGCCTCGATCCAGAACAAAGAGAAAACTTGCGGCTCCATCTTCAAATCATAGTAAATGTTGTAGTAGAATTGAATAACTTCTTTCGCCGTGTCAAGGTACGTCGGTATCGTTGGTGTCTCATATTAGGATCTTTGAATGGATTCTTGAGACATTTTTATCAATTTATCAAAAAATCGAACTATAAAAGCTTTTTTCATTTACCTACGATTCAATGTTTTCTTGATCACTACATGAGCGTTTGGCAACCTTGCCTCTTCAAGGGTCATATCAGTCTTGGTTATTTTGCAAAAACTCTTTTTTCATCACTACACATACAAGAAGTAATCTGTCGCCTCTACATCATTTTTGTTGATCTTCTTATATTCAATGGTATCAAAATCAGGTAGACAGGTCTTTATAGTGAAACAATCGCAATTTTCTCAATTGCTGGTTAAATTTTATGTTATTTCGCTTTTACTGTTTTTTCATATTCCTATTCGTTTTAAAGACATTTGAAAATCTTTTCTGGTGAATACCTGAACAGCTATGGATCGTCTCTAAAAACACAAAAACATTCATAAGTTGATGACCTTTAAAATAGGTAGTTTTTTCCTATATTTACAGTTCCGTGTAGTGTCCGTTCGAGGTAGACGTCGGCAGTGGTTTCTCCCTCCCGTTCCTTTCTACCCGTGTCAGGAGCGGCCGGTCCCTCGGCGTTCCCCCGGGTGGCGTATCCTGTTTACCTGCTGTCTCCTTGGCAACCTTCGCTTACAGGGAGTAAAGACTCAAGAGCAACGCCGGCCTTCCAGCCGGAGCCTCCTGCGTTTTGTGGACTGCCAAACTCACCCCCTACATCGTGCGAGGAGGGGTATGGCTTTCGAAAACCATTTGTGTACCGCATCATCCGCCATCAAGTTCAAGCTCTCCTGCCCAGTAGGTTGTTCACTTCTTCATCTTCATCACAACCACAAGATCAACACCGCCCGCGACAGCCAATGAATGTCTTACCATATCCATTACTCCTATCGCAAGTTTCAACAACGGCCTCATAAACCTACAGTCGGCATTCCATCCGCTAGGCACGTGGTCGTCTTACAACATATCTAAAAATCCGGGTCAATGACCTCTACAACAACACACTTCGCTGAGACGCCACCACGAGCAATGTATCCACCTCCGAAGTTCATTGCCAGCATCCAACAACACCGAAGCCTCCGCTCGCAAGACACGACGCTACCACATCACCACCATGCTGTCATCGGCCCTCCTCATGCTCCTGTACGCAAGTCTAAAACCAGGTCAGAACCAACCTTTCCATCTATACCAACGACTGGCATGGTGTCGATGAACGTGAACGAGGAACGGCTTCTACCTCGCGAACAACCAACCAACATCTATCCATGTAGGCTGAAGAAGCTCAAATGGACTTAAAACGGCCTCCCGTCTATATAGCTTTTTGGAAGAGTCAAGTGTACGTCAAATTAACAAGTAACAGAGTAGTAATAACATGTCAGTTCAGATAATCTAAAAATTAGTTGGATGTACCCAATGTACTACTCACAAAAATCATGAAGTAATAGATGGCGCATTTGAACTAAAAAAAGATGCGCAGTTGATACATACGGTAAGGTAATATGAACGTAAATAAGAATGCGAACTTAAAAATATAAATTTGTGCGAATCTTCTAGTTATTTTGATAGTATAGTAGCTGATGTAATCGCTGATATAAGCATACGCAAGTCTTTCTTATAACGTTCTTATCGGTAGAGCCGACGCAACGACGCACAGTGGTCCGAAACAGTAAAAAAGTGTAACAAAAGTCGAAAAACCTAAGTCAGAATTTCAAATTTAGTACAGTGGAATCTGGTAGAGAAGGAGTTAGTGTACATAATACAGAAAAAGAAAACAATCTGTCTTCTAATGTTTCGGCTGTACCTTGTGGCGAAGTCATCAGGAGCCTTCGATGCTGCTAAAATTGTAAAAGATATCGCATGTACGTTCTCAACGCCAGTCATCTCAAATAACCAGCCCAAAAGCACTTTCCCCTATTGTCGAAGCAAAATTATCGAAACATCAATACAAGGTTGTGAGAGATGCAGCCAAGAAACTAATTCCCCATTTTTACCATCTTACCACAAAGTTTTAGAAGCTAAACAGCGATGTTATCCATCAAATATAACAGCAAAGAGACAAGTCCAAAAGTTAAATTACAATCTCTACTAGACTACACCGCTGAAAGAATTTTGCAACTACAAGACATTGTTCAAATCTTGGATTCAAAAACACTTCAAAAAGTTACTGTCATTGTAAAATAGGGTTGTGACGATAGTTCTGGGCAAAGTGAATATAAACAGTCTTTCAGCGATGATACTTGCTCGGACGCACATATTTTTCTTACTTCATTAGTACCATTGATACTTTCAGTCAAGGATCTTGAATCGAACAGGGAAATAATAGTTTGTGAGGGAAAAAATTTCATAGACGAGCAAATCTAACGTCTTGTCCCTTTCAATATCGTGATGAAAGGCAAAGACCTAGTAATACATTAGGATATGGTATTTACAATGACAGATGGGAAAGTGCGCAATGCACTGACGTCGACAAAGTCATCCATGCGATGTTATTTGTGCAAAGCGACTTCAAAAGATTTTAACAAAATTGACTTAATTAAGGACAAAGCAGTAGATACTTCAGCATTGAACCTGGGGCTTTCAACATTGCATGCATGGATTCGTTTTTTGAATGCTTATTACATTTAGGGTACAAACTTGGAATTAAACAATGGCAGGCATGTACTAAGGAAGACACAAAAAAAATACAGCTGATCAAAAAACCGCGATCCAGAAAGGATTTAAGGAGCAGTTACGTTTAATTATTGATCGTCCGAAACCAGGATATTGTAACACAAACGATGGCAATACTGCTCGTCGCTTCTTTGAGCATTCTTCTGCATCAGTATTGTCAAGCGGCTTCGCTGTAACTGTAGAATTATTCAAAGAATATTGTTTGGTTACTGCGAATATGTTCATTGAAAACTACCCATGGTATTGTATGTCGACTACGGTACACAAAGTGCAGCTGCAATTGTAAAATCTTGCATATTACCGATCGGGCAATTATCTGAAGATGCTCAGGAGTCGCGAAATAAAGGTATAAAAAGTATCGGGAAGGCTTTTAGCAAAAATGTTTACGTGAAAAAACAATGGCCGATGTTTTTCGACGACTCCTGATACTTATCTTCAGACCCATTAATTACAAGTTTAAGGAAAACTCTGCCAAAGGCAAGTAATGTTTTATCTTCGGAAGCATTAAAACTTTTACTGCCACCAGATCATACTGATAATAAAAACTATGTTCCAAAAACTGATGAATCAGAAAATTCTGAAGATTCCTTGGAAGAGTAAAATAAAAAAATATTATATTCCTTCGCTTTTTATTGAATAAATACTTCTTGAAACGCATTTTTATACTGATTACATTTTCTTTCATTCCATATTTGATCCCCCATCATATTTGTTTCAAAAAAGGACCTCAAATTCGAAATCAGCGACCCCAAATACTTACAGACCACCGTGCGGCGTACAAATGAGGTAACTTGCCATAGGCGCAGCTATGACTAGGTGCTGCACAGTGAAGAATGATCTGAAACTGATATTAAACACACCATGCACCACCCTGTTTACCACACAAAGGTGCCTTCAAAACTTCTGTCAAAGCCAGGCACCAAATACGCTAGCGTCTACTCTGATCTAAAGATTCTTCTAAGTCTCAAATGAAAATTCGCAATTTTCAACAAATAATCTGTTGGTTGTTTAGTATCTACGAGTGATTTTCAGCATTTTTCTTTAAATTCTCAGCCTTCTTTTCATAATTTTCCGACATTTAATAACATTATGAAAATCCATATCGGTAAGTTTCTAAATTCGCTTTTCATCTTAGCAATTTTGTACATTCTAGACGTACTTTTTGTACGATCGTCATAGTATCACGGATTATCTAAAACAAGGCCGGCACAAGAATGTGCAAATGTGGCAACTTGCCATGTGCAGTGACTAGACGCTGCACAGTGGCGAATAAGATAACTGACATTTGTTTACCACACAAAGATTTCTCAAGAAATTCTGCCATAGGCGCCAAATATCATAGCGCTGGCCCTGCTTATTTGTGTTTTTATTAACATTTGTGTTACTATATACTGTATTAATGTCAATTGTGAATCTCCCTTTGAATGTCAATAAGGAAAACATGCAAAATTTTGGTCTATTAACATGATATCTTCAGTTTTGACCATAGATGTTCACTTTGTGATGATGGCGAATACAGCCGCCGCCGGTAGATGTACTAAACCCTATCCCAATCTGCATGATCTGATATTTGGTAACCCTTATTTACATACAACTGGCGTAAAATTGTTTTCGTTCAGTATAGCTGTTCCTGTCCTAGTGATCACTGTATTGACAGATACTACACAATGAAATTTCCGCAATTTTCCCAATTCGAGCGTTAAAGACATTTTTCTTCTTGATGCATCAATAGCTATCAACGTTTGAGTTAGTCATCAACAAATGTAATAACTAAGGCCCGGATTTTCGTGCAGCAAAAAATTGCAGAATGCGCAATGAAAATTTGAAATCGTGCAGTAAAAACTTTAGATTGTGCAAAATAAAAGGCAAATATTAAAGATGAGTTACTGATCTAGACGCTAGTCTTTTTCTTTTCTTGTAGAAATTGCGCAAAAAACATGAGCGCATACCGACGTCAGCTGATCGTCGTCTACATATGCTTGCTTCCCTATTATTTGAGGTTATGTGTACGAGTCGCATTAAAGGTCACTGCAAACAGCTGTAAATATATTGATTTTGTAAAAGATATGCATAAGTTGCGTACAACTCGCTACATGTAAAAATTCTTGTATAAAATTTCCACAAAATTTAGCATGGTGTCAAACAGATCTAAAACACGAGGAGAAAACATCTGGGAATGCAAAGCATAATCACAACGAACTCCGTTTTGTTACTTTTTTCAGACTTCGACAGCCATTTTGACTATGTTCCCGAGGTGATATCAAAAAACTAAAAGTACACGTTTGTCTTATTTTTTGATGTAGAATATGATTCTAAAGTAAAAAAATTTTTAAAAATTTCTCAATTTTCGGCCGCCATTTTGACCATGTTCCCGAAGAGTTATCAAAAAATGAAGATACCTCGTAGTCTTTAGTTTTGATGTAGAATCAAAATCTGAAGTCAAAATTTCAGAATCTGACAAAAATGCAGGCATACAGACATACAGACAGATAGACAGACTTCGCAAATTCAGTAACGACTCCTTCGGAGTTCGTTGAAAATTTCCAAGCATTAACTTACTCAAATTGCAGTGTGTATCAACTTGTGATTTTGTCTCGCTGCCTATAGTCTTGTCACAGGGAATATAGTAGACTGTCTTCCCACCAGATTTTAGTTCCGGATATTTTTCAAGCCATCCTCTTATCTTAGAACTTAAACTGATTGTCATTTTAGGCCTAATAAAACATAGCATGAAAACGCGTGTTCTCTTCCGGAGGCAGACAACTGAAAACTAAACAAAACGTCGCTTCTAGAAGAGAAAAGTGAGAAAGGGAGATAGAGTAATTCAAAATTACCTGCCTCCACTTGCTCTGGTTCATTTAACAAATTCTAGGAACAAGGAAGACGGTTTATTTTGACACGTAGTAGGATTTTTGTCATATTAAGAGTAATTTATAAAAAACATTTTTTTAAAAGCACGTTAATTTTCGAAAAACAGTAAAATGTGCAATTTTGTTCATTAAAACTGCAGAATGTGTAATTTTATGTAGTGATCCCCAAAACGTACAATTTTGTGCAAAACAAAATATATGTTAAAATGATCTACACATCCCAATTCGAATAAAATAACTTGCGGCTGGCCGTTTAGGAACTAACAAAAAAAGATGCAATTGCACGTTAATACGGGCTTTAGTAATAACAATCTAGAAAAAGAATCAGAAGAAAGGAAGATCAACCTTCGGTGTACCGTTTTGAATAAATTTGTTTTTTAATTCCTTTTTGCAGTTGATACTTACCCTCTAGACAGTAGGCTGCCTTGGGCCTGAGTTACAAGTAGGATGTAGCAAATAAGAACGCAAACCTGTTCTACAAAATTTGTTATCAAGAAAATCAATCATAAAAGCAACGCACTAAACATAAGAAGGGTTAATTCGGATAAAATTACTAAAATGTTTTCATTAGATAAATAATTAACAGAACAAGGAAAAATTGTCAAAAACTGATAGAAACTGCCTGTGTCGGAAGAAGCTTATAATATTAATCGCCAAAGAAGAAACTATTTGTAACGTATTTGAAATCGCAAGTTGCAGATGGAATACAACTAGACAGCTCAAAGTTATAAACAAAAGTCTTGAAACACATCAATGGGGTCGTTTCCTAAAATATTATTTTTGCTTATTTGGTTTGCTTTCGCTTTAGATTAACGCTGGCTTTTTTTTCAGATTTTTCCTGCTTCAATCTTCACTATTTGTTTCAATTTAAAGTTCAAAATACTTTTCCCGCCAGTCCTGTGATGTCAAAAATATTTGACGATATGACAACGCTGAAAACGGGAGCGCTTACGTGCGGAGCGTCGTATTCGGATGCTGTCGGTTTGATGGTTAGAATTAGAAGCTTATTATAGAATTTTCGAATTGTTGAGGTTATGCGATATTATGTTGGTTGTTTGTAAAACGAAGAAGCACGAAAAACTTACAAGGTTTTATACAAATATGCTAACCATCAAACCACAAAACAATAGTCAATAACAGACGTAAAAAATACAGATACTTATAATCTCTTTGGTTGAAATCGACAAAGCGGAGAAATCTGACAACTAACGATTGACAGCAAAGACATAATAAAGTGATTGCGACGTTGTCAACTCTACTATTTATACAGACCGTCTACCGACGAACTGCGACGTCACTAGTAAAGAAAGATTATTTTATTTTCCTATAACTCTTTAGTTATTATATCACGAAAAAAACTGTTAATGGATATTAACTATCGTATATATGTTGTCTAGAATGATAATATGTGTTTAGATTTCAATAAATCCATTTTAAGAAACGACCCCATTATTACTGGGAAGAAATATGCTTGTGGTCACCATCAGTAAGTCTCAGCATATTCTCTTCTTTGTCTTATTCATTTACATACAGAATAAAACAAAATACGCAATAAAAACAAGTGGGCCCAAGACATCATCTTGAGGGACGACATTATTTAAGTATTCAATTAAACTTCTAGATTCCTTTTTAAACGACACTGCTGTTTTATTGTTACCATGTCAAGTTCCATATTCCTGCAAACTCATTTTATTGTCCAATATGAATTTATGAATATATGTTAATTAATACAATTTCCATTGTTATTAATTTTTGTAGATTCTCTCCTACAAACCTAATTAGAATGGGAAAAGAGGTTACCATTGTAATTCACGTGGCGTGCTGCCACTATAAAAGCAAATTAAACTCTGGTGTAATTCTAGTTGATATATCCTAAAGCTATTACTTTAAACAAGTAAACTACGTTAACTCGATTTTCCATACTTGGTTAGAACGTCAGATCAAGCAAGTACAATATTACATCATAATTATCGATGTGAATAAACGCCTTTTGCGTAACATCGACAAAAAACCAAAACATATGTCTACATAAAAAAGTTAAATATCAATATAATAAAACTGTCTAACAACACATACTAAAAATAAAAATTAAAGCTGACAAAAAAAGAATTCCAAAGTTTCCCGTTTCACGGTAATTGACAGTATAAAATTATTGTTTTCGATTTATAACTGTCATTTCAGATTTTCCAACGGACTAGCAGTAAACTAGAACTGAAAGTAGGAACTTAAAGAAATATTTGAAGTTTCAGATCTAAAAATAAACTTTATTTTATAAATGTTTATTTTTAAACGGATGTTAATAAATAGAGAAGAATAAATACACGATGTGAGAAAGTTTTGGTGTTTCATAATCTACTTCTTGTTACATCAGGTGGCTTCCAAAATCATTATACTTGCAAATTATAGTCGGGAAAACATTGCTAGACGTTAATTATAAGTTTTAATGTGCTCATTTCATTCCGTTAACTATAGTTACGATTGTTGTCTGGTTAAGAGTTTAAAGGATGGGGGCATTTAAATTATAATAAGTGGAAAATTATTAACTAGTTTGAACACCATTTCTTTTTTATTATATCACTGTATTATTATCATAAGTCATCACTTATTAACTATTGTTTCTACATTAAGACTCCCTTGTATTGTTTCATTAATTCACTAATTCAGCAGAATTACGTAAAGCTATTCGCACAGGCGTAGGGAATATCATTAGAATTCCTTGGAAGCTTCGGATTAATGAAGGTTTGTACGTTACGCTGAAATGAGCGTGCATTTCTGAAGCCGTTTTCGTTAAGCTTTTCATCCTGAAGCTTACGCAATTTACAAAGGGTAGAATTCCGTTTCTCTATAAAATTATATAGTACGTAATATTCGCGTAAAAAATGTTAATTTGTCAACACTGTTCGTGCTTAATTCTGTTGGAATGGGAAACTAAGTTTAATGAGCAACGGTTGTAGTTGCATGTAAAACGCAAATTGTGAGATTATTAATTAGTTTGATCAAACGATTAGAACGCATTGTTAGTTATAATAAACGATATTAGACGCTTTTATTAAAACAAGTCAATGGAAAATGCATTATAAAAGCAGCAGACCGAAAAGTACGGATTAGTTGCATATCTTCATTAAAAGTAAATTCATTAAACGCTTCAGGCAACAAAATAAATTTAATAGTTGACGGCCCGCAGTCACAACTAAATATGTAGGAAAAATAAAAACCGCACTGAGCAGCTTTTTGACAATTAAAAGTCTGAACCTAGTAATGAATTCCAAATTTAGGAGAGGAGAATTTCAGTGGTCATCACAAGGTTGCAATTTTAGTTGACGAGCAGACTGAAGTATGGCAGTATCTCTCTAATGATCTCAAAACAAGGAAAATCAAAACTTCTAGTTTTCATGAGTAGTCGAAAACTGACATTCAACACCACAGAATCCTAAAGAGAAGAACCTTGAATTGGACTTTGGATTTTCGATCTACACCAAGGATGCCCAAACTTGGCCCTGAGGCCAGATTGGTTCGTATAATGATGAAATTAAATTGTTTGGTTGGATTTCTACTCGAAAGTTAGTCCTTGCTGCTCAATTTACCTCGATACATCCTGTGTTACAAATCTATTACTGAGGTTTATTTCCTTAGAATTGCAGAAAGATCACAGTTACTCAGATACTGTTGTAATATTCTAATTGTACTTTATGGAGCAAGTCTGCATCGGCGTACTAGGTGTTCTTCCGTTTTTCTAATCGACTAGATTCAATCAACCCAATGTCAGTATGTCAGTAATTTCTAAAATTCCATGTCAAAGACTCTTCGACCCCGAATGCGCCCAAATTATGATTATTCAATGCTATACGAGATCCTTTAGCTATATCGACTTTCCTAACTAATATATCAGCATTAAAAGTTTTCGAATCAAATCTCTTGGTGTATAGGCTTCAATAAACGTTTTCGTCCTTAAAGTTGGTTTTCCCGTCAGGGCCAACCTTAAGATTTAGTGTGCCCTGAGGCAGCTTCAACTCTTTGCACCCTTGTACCTTTCACCAATAATATTAAAATCTTTCCTTACTTAAAGTAAAACTAACTTGTAGTAAGGATAACTACATCGGTTCGAATAACTTAACCTACTCAATAAGCCAGGCGGTGCATGAAAAGATGATGAATATTGCAAAGACAAAATGTATATTCAATTCAGAGTCACTTTCTCCAATTCAAGAACTAGTGACAATTCCCATCTTGTTTCCCTTTGGTCTCATCAAAGTCTTTATCTAAATTCTATATCAAATCTTCATTTTCAATTAATGACTACGCACATATTAAACACAAGGATTTATATGAAAATATTTTTAGTAGATTTTTTCCGTGTGGGAACAAATCGTCTTGGTTCTCGCTTCGAAAAATATTGAGAAATATTCAGCAAGCAAAGACGTTCACTAACTCTACGTATGTTTTAAACTAAATCAGAAACAAAACTCTCGTCAATAGTTAAAATTTTTGGTTGCTGCGTGTTCGGCACAACAAAACTTTTAAGCTTGGACTAAAATCAAGATAACCTAAATATGCCAAATTGACAAGAGCAAATTGAATTACTGTTACGATATTAGTATTATTAATAAGCACCGTGCCTTTTTTTGTTTTGCTTTCTATTTCTGTTGTGCACATAACTAAAGTTAAAACGAGAAGAAAAATTGTGAAGCCATCCCAAAAGAGTAGAAAATGAACTATAGACATTTTTTTTACGTCATACCAAAAAAAAACGGAATTCTTGATAACCACTACAGAACAGAAATGACGTCTTAATGACGTTAATTATTCGGATTCGTCAACGGCGACGAGACGCGTCGAATTGGTGGAAAAAACCATGTACTTACAATGTCGTCGGTATATTTGTCTCTTTTTTCGTGTTTAGATTGTTTTGTAGAAGCTTGAGGCTCAATCCACTAAGCCAGCATAATGATAAGCAAAGCCTAAGAATACGACAAAATAAAATATAGTAGATACTTGTATCTCTCATCTTAAAATTTCACGTAATCCTTAAGAAAGAAAATGCCTCAAGAATATGCCCAAATGTCAAGAATTTGATCTTCTTTGTTACAGAAAGTTTTTCTTTTGAGTCACTCTTCTTGATGGAACTTATCGGATATGCAGTTTACATTTCTCTTTACCAATCTTTGCGTCCCCATGCCTGCGTGCCCTCAAGCAGTTTCCTCACTGGCTTAACATCTGTTTTCCGCTTACCTGCATTCTCTGGGAAAACATCGTTTGGTTCGGACCAAACAGCAAGAAAAACTTTTTGTAGAATCAAATCAGTAAACCCCAAAGAAAGCTAGTTAACTCTTGCAAATGCGTGACCTTTCAGGCAAGCGACTGAATAGCACCGATGATGTTGGAAAAGTTACTGATTTTATGTGTGTCCTGCCTAAAATTATGTTTTTAGAAGGTTTGTTGATATTATAATTAATTACGCTACAGAAATAATGAACTTGACTTCATTCATGTGTCAGTTAAATGCGATTTATTGCGACTGCTGAAGGTAACAGGCAAAACGAAGGGCAGGTTGAAAAACTTTGGAGTTTAGAGAGTCAGATGGCTAGTATGGATGAGCCTTCAGATAAGTGTCACTCATACCAACAGAGTAATCCAAGGCACCCAATAATATTAAAAAAAATTAATGATGATGTGCATAGCCACGAAACCGGTTGAGAAAAATAAATAAATAAAACATAAAACTTAAGGAAGTACCTTTCTATGAATAATCCAACACATAAGAACCTTACGCTATGGATCTCCATAAATACAAAAAATATTAAATTTCTGGCTTTACAGGTTTTCCAGTTATGAAGAATTACATAGTAGGTATCACCATCAAGGATTTAGTCCATTTCGCATAATTTCAAGTACTGTATGAGCAAATACAATTTTCAAGTTGGATCTTTAGGAAATGAATTCAGCGCAAAGTAGTGAAATATCACAATCAAAGACTGAAGCAGTAGAAGTACACAATAAAGAGAAAAATGGCATAAATGAAGAAAGAACCAGAAACGAGGTCAAGCACAATGATGCAGATTGTGAGAAGAACAGTGAAAGAATCAATGAAATGGAAAAAGGTAAGTGGAAAGAGGGACAGAAAAGAAAATGAAATGATATACGTAAGTCAAAAACAATGTAAAAAACATAATAATAGAAGAAAGATTAAGAAGAAAAGCAGCAACGAACTGACCAAAATAGAAATCAAATAAAAACAAAGCAGACACCATATCAAGAAAGGAAAGAGAGAAGGGACAGCTTGAAGATGAAAAAATGAAAAAAAAGAAAGAAAGTACATGGAGAAAATAAATATTGCAGTAAAAAAGACAATGAAAGATATTTGTAAAGAAGATGAGAGAAAATGAATGATAAATAACATGAAGCAAAAGAGATCACTTCTGAACTTTTGCCTTTTCAATGTTGCCGAAATCTAAATGGAATTTTGTCTTTCCCCCAAAAGCAAGTAAACCTTCCTTGCCCGAAGAAATATAAATTAAGAAAAATATTGAGCACTCATTATCGTTTTGTGGGAATCCTCACGCGAGACTTCTAGAAAACAACCAGGATAATACAAGTTTCACTTTCTTTCATTGCTGAAGATAATTTTGTTTTATTCTTCGTGTCAAGCGCTCGTGATCAAAGCCCATTTCAGCAGAATGTTTTTGGGTTTTGAATAAGCGTGTTGTGTCGTCTTAACATTGAAAGGCTTCACCATGGATGAAATCTAAGGAACTGAATTTCATCTTTCAATCTAATGAGTTTTGCTTTTCTGCTAATTTTTGCTCTTTTTCGAGCTAAGGTATGTAGTCATAGTGAAGCATCATGCCTCAATCAAAACACAACTTCACTTTTGGAGAGATCAATTTCCAGTCAGGAATCACGCATAAGACAGAAACTACAATAAAAGCCTGGAGTCGGGAATGAATGTTTCGGCTCCTGGGTTCGAATTCTCAGGATCACATAGCACAGTAATCGGTACCCAAAATCAGTAAAAATTTGTTTTAATTTCTTTCTTGCTTGAGAAAGGTACAGTTACTGATAAAGCTCAATCAATCATGTAATTAGCTATCACCATACAGTTAATTGTGTTTATTAAGATTATTCATACACACACACAAAGCACGCACGTACAAGCGGGTCCGCAGTGACTACACGAAGTTTTCCATCCTGGTGTGCCTATACGCTTTTTTGTCAATACATCAAGAATACGTTTTTTGTTTACCAAAAATTTAATAAAACAGTTTGGAAGATGGAGTATCCGTGAGTCCGCACATACAATGTTCTGCATAAATTAAAATTATTTTCTTTTCTCCATTTTTTCCTATATTACAATGTTTAAGAAAATTGTTCAGATTAGTTCTTACAATACCTCATGATACATTTTTTAATGTTGTTATGTCCAAAGCATTCAAAATTTCTTTCGTTACTATAATCACTTAGACTATTCCTATTCGATAAGTACTAAGATAGTAATATTTTGCACAACAAATTAATAACGTCCGTTATTAATTGCTAATTATAACGAAACCAGAACGAAAATAGCACAAATATCAATTAAATTGCACAATTTATTATATTTAGTAAAAATCAAATAATAAACACAATTTAAAAAGATTCCATTAAATAACAAAAATAATCGATCACATTACAAAAATAAGTACATACCACACTATTATTTAAATTAAATCATTTCATTCTGCAATCAGAACAATTACAAAGTCGTTTAATTTTATGTAAGTTTCCACTATAATAGAAGCAACTTCCCGAACCTTGGGACACATCAATATTCAGCTTAGATCTTCTTGGTGTAAATTCTGGATTTACGCTTATCTGAACTACACAAGAAGGGTGTGATAGACAGTCCCTTTCAGCAAAGCCAGCTAATGGATTTGAAGCTGGGCTGTGCGAAATGTCACATTCACTCTTGTCCGACATTATATTCTACTGAAGGAGGTTGTAGTGACTTTGAACTACGTAATTTAACAGACACGTTTCCTTGCGTTGAAATTCAATGAGCGAAATGGAAGCGTACCACGGCTCAATTTAGTTTAAGTTAGACTGTAACAACAACAAATCACTTGTTTTTCACACGACTAGCAATCTGTGAGTGTGCGACGATCCAGATTGTGTCTTGACCTAGTCATATTTATCTATATATATTTTATACTACGTACTGTACTTTGAAATAAGCATTTTATCTTATTGAAAATTGAAATAATAATGAATACGTACACATAAAATCGTGTTTAGTTGACACTTGGTTAAAGTACATGTTATAATAAAATTTCTAAGATAATGCAATTCTAGTTTAAAAATTTGAATTTGAAAGAAAAGTGAAATCATAAAAATTTCCATAAATATTATCTTTTTTAAAACTTTCAAATTTAATACCACTTAAGGTTAAGTCCTTTGATCTATCTACTTTGGAATATGAATACATTTAAGAGTCACGTAGCGAATTTTAATGAATATAAAGCAAAGATGTCATTATTATGCTGATTATGCAAAAGAAGAATAAGTTCTAAAACGAATCTTGTTCAATTCACATCAAAGAACTTTTGTGTGCGAAAGATGGCATGATAAGATTTAAATCAAGCGAATGAAACAACCTTGTTTTAGAACAATAATATATAGATCTAAAGAAACACTGGTGAGTTTTATTTTATTTTAATGATAGTGCAAGTTGCTACAGCAGTAGATATGTCAAAACCTATTAACATAGCCCCTATCAATATGCGTAATATCAGTAATGCAGTAGTCTTTTTAATTTTTCATCACTCTTTTCAAGCTTGACGCTCTCTTATCTAATATAAGACTTACAACTAAATCTTACGTCCATTTAACTTTCTTAAATTAAAAATTCCATTCAATGAATTTCTTTTTTGAATTTAGTAAGTTAATAATAAAAAAACTTTGATGTTATGCCTCTGAAATTTCAAGTGAAAACATTCAAAAGATGGCTTTTGTTTGTTGCGTAGACAAGAGTTGTATCTGAGTATTCTCGACTTCGAAATCACTATGCTATTAATATATACTGCTATTTCTGATTAGTGTCTGCCTACAGCTAAATAAACATCTATATATGATAGTATACTATGTCAGTATACTTAAGAGATAGAACTTTAAAAAACCATAATAATAAAGTGCGTATACTACAGCGATTAGGGTTGGGAAACCCTTAGTGTCCTGATTTACGATATTCTTCTCTAAAGACAATTACAGAACAGACTTTGACAACTATACATACTTCCGAAGAAGGTTGTTGCTATAAACAAAGTAAGGTTTTTCAATAATCGAATGATGTTGTTCTCCAGGTTGTTAATTGTTGGCATAGACCAGAGATTTAACGTAACCCCAAAGAAAAAACTCTAAGCGCGTTAAATCATACGATTTTGCTGGCCAACTATGTCACCTCTTTTCAAAATAACGTGAGCGGGAAACTTATTCGTCAATAATTACTGTGTCACCCGCTGTGTGGCATGTTGCGCCGACTTGCTGAAACCACATGTCCTCTATGTCCATATTATCCAATTGAGGCCAAAAACATTTCTTAACATCTCTCGATACCTCTCGCCATTGACATTTATCGTGTTTCTTCTCGCATTTTGGAAGATGTACGGCCCGACCAAAAACCCACACCAGACTGCAAGTTTCTCTAAATGCAAAAGAAGCTCTTGTAACTGTTGTGGATTGAAATCGTTCAAAATTCGACAATTTTGCTTGTTAAAGAAACCACTAAGCCAAAAATATGCTTCGTCGCTGAAGATTGTTTCTTCACCAAAATTGAGATCCGTTTCCAATTGCTCTAGGATCCAGTCAGCTAACGTCGACGATTGTTGTGATCTGTGATTTTGTGACTTTATTTATTAGGTAAATTAAAGTTTGTATGTATGAAGGTCCGTAAAATTCGCCAGGTTCAATTCACGGAAAGACCAACTTCTTGCAAACGACGAAAAACTCAGAGGTTTCGGTTCTCACGCACACTTTCTGCAACAGCAGCAATATTCTCGTTCGATCGAACGTTTCGGCGACGCACAGGCACTGCTCGATCAGCAACTGAATCGGTTTCCCAAAATTTTTGGATTAGTCGCTTAATTGCGATCTCGTTTGATGAACAGAGGATGAATTTTGACAATAAATTTTCACAATTTCGACGCGTTATTGAATCATGTACTTTTCTATAATTAAATGACAGCTATGACAAAAACAAACGTTGCAGAATGACAACTGTATCACCTGAACCATAAACACTATCAGCTGTCAAAGTTCAGGCGCTCTTATTGAAAGACCCTTTAGTAAACGGGGCGTACGGAATGTTTAATGCAAAAAGGGCAATCTTCAGTTTCGAGTGATGTCCGGTGGTTGCAACTATTGATGCTGGGTGTGTATTTCCATTTACCACATATTTTGTAACACATCATCGCCATCATCGCTCGAGACAGCTAATGCATATCTAACGGGGGCGCTACGTCGAACTTTACCGTCATTATGGACTTTACCACCTACACCACCGTTCGCTTTCGCCAGTACATCTGCACCAAAGCTCCGTCTCCACTGCCAATCATCTTAGTCGGTACGCCACGATTGCCGCTGAAAAGAACACAAAATTCATAATACAAACCGATTGCCACCACGTTGCGCCACGCTTTCCATCAAGATCAGCAGGACTCCGGCACTCTAAGCTACTATGGTCGCGTCAGCCAGTAACTATCAACAAGCTATCTACGAACAGAAAAGTGTGGCACGTCACAAGTCTTCCACCAATCTGTCCGGATAGGCTCAGAAGAAGCCTAATTGGCAGAAAATAAAAAATTGATCTTGGAAACCAAAACTAAATTTATTTTGGAGATTTCCAAACCGACCGTTTTCATTTTTCTTAGTAGTGCAGGTGAATACATCAACAGTAACGTCCACGGATAAGGCAGTATAGGACACAAACAATCAAAAATCTCTCCCTTTTGCACGAAGCTGCTGTAAAATGATGTACTAGTTTGTACATAACTAAAGGAACAGACAATTATATCATTCTTGTACGTAAGTTCCTGATGTTCGAAATCAGCTTTTAATGTTTTTTCCTGCCAATCCATCAATAATTAGAATCTTCAATTCTTTCTCCGGAATCACCTGAGACAAAAGATTAAAGCAATGAAAAGATCATCTTCGTTTGGATTCTTGATCTCTGGTATATTTCCATAGGAGTTTCCTAAGGAACTCCGCCTCTGGTAAGTACAGGGTGGACTGAGTAGCTCCGCAACTGCCAGTGTCGGTCCCAAGCCAGGATAAAGAAAAAGGGTTGGCAGGCCAGGTAAGCAGTCTATCTGCTGTAAAAACTGTCTCAGCTCAAAGAAGCAAAGAAGGCTCGAAAAACGAACGGATCACACGAAAATGGAAACCGGCGAGGTCTAGGAAACGATTCCGGAAAACAAACGTAATAAGGCTAGGTTGCAGGAACATTAGTTCATGGAACAGCAACGATCAAGAGATAATTTCATAGACATCTGTGTCCTCTCTGGAACAAAAAAAGAACGGTAAAGGAAACACGAGATACAACAACCACCTGCTTGTCTACAGTGGAAAACCGAAGGAAACTAGAGCACAGGAGGAAGTGGGCCTGCTTTTACACCAAAAATACGAAACATGCATCGATGAAAGACTCCTCCATGCAATACTAAATCTTAACCCAAGCACTATTAAAACACACATTATCAGCGTCTACGTTCCAGACAACAAAAAGCCCCAACAACTGAGAGAGACATTCTTTGATCACCCGCAAGAAATAATAAAGATATAATCATTATAATAGGAAATTTTAACGGAAGAATCGGCAATGTTCCGATGAGAAAACATTGCATGACAACGGGGAACTACTGATACAAGTTTGCGCACAAAACGAATTAAGGATAAATAATACGTTCTTCCCGCACAAATGGCAACACAAAAAAACCTGGGGAAACAGCAGAGAACAGGAATCGGTCATAGACTACGTAATCACGAACAGGAAAATACTACCGAGAGAAATTCTTGACGTGAAGACCCTAAACTCCTCAGATCTCGGTAAAAACAACCACAGATTATTTCTGTGCAAATATCGATGCAATTATAAAACGAAATCGAAAAGGCAAGAAGAGCACTCATCGAATCTCTTTCCCATACTAGCACACAACTATTCCAATCAAGACTTACATAAAAGATAGGAGCTAACAACATCGAAGAAAGCGACAGTGTTGAGAAGGCGTGGGAAAAACTGAAGGAAAACATTCGAGAAAGTGCAGACGAAGCCATAGGAACACGAAGAATCAGCGCTCATAACAGGAAAAAAAAATATCCGAGAAAAAACAAAACAATGGTCTTCGCCAAGGAGGCAATCAGATGCAAATTAATGGTAGACAAAAAGCAGGTAAAAAGTTTCAAGTACTCAGGGGTCAGCATAACAAGTAATAGAGATGTGACAGAGAGGATACAAAGTCAAGCCCTTAAGATAGCTATGATATCAGGACAGCGAAATGGCGGAACAAATATATGAAGATGGGGAGTAAGACCCGAATCTATAAAACACATGTGAGACCCATTCTAACCTAAGGAACGGAAACGAGAAGTGAAACAATGAAGACCAAACAGATAATAAAACGACTGAAATGAAAACATGGAGAGCAATGGCAGGCAGAACGTTAAGAGACAGAGTTAGAAACATGAGGAAACGAGAAGAATGCGGAATAGGAGATGTGGTGAAATTTGTTATAGATAGAAAAAGATATTGGAGTAATGATGGGAAAACCAGACAGCAGACGACCATCGGAAAGACTCCCAAAAACGTGGAAAGACAGCTGGGCCTCAACATCTAACGAAAAGGGGTAAAAAGAGCAACTATGCAAAAAGAGCAGGACTTTGTACTAGAAAGAAGAAGAAGACGAAGAAGAGTTTTCTAAGGTTGTTTAGACTCAAAAACAAGTCCAAGTAGTATGTCAGCTTAGTCTCTTTTATGATCTATGTTCTTCATTCTGTTGCTTGAATTGAATTTGGAGTCGTCATCCAGTTGTGATAGAAAAGGGATGTTATGGGCAATGTAATACGTACCGAATTTAATGATAGCTAAAATGTCAGATCGTCGCATCGTGCAGTATTTATCTGGACAGGTTCTCCAAACAAGTGTTCAAATACAATTAGTCAGTAGCATGCTCAGAAATTCTTTTGGGGTTATCAAATAATGATCAAGCCTTCTCGACCATGCGGTGTTGCCACGCCCAAAAAATTTTGGTGCTTTGTTGAGGAGGATTCTGAAATCCACAACCTTCCGTATGGGCACTCCACTGCAATTAGTGATCTAGCAACAAATTTAAGTCTGGAGACGTATCATAATCAAGGGTGGTGCCCACGCAAGGGCGTGCAAATAAGGTAACTTGCAATTTCGTAAGAAATTCTAAGGTAGACGCAGAAATTTCAAATTAATAATCTATTGGTTATTTAGTGTCTTCGAAGTTTAGAGTAGATTGTTATCGTTTTTTTCTGAATTTCCAACGTTCTTTTAGGAACTCCCAGACATTTAATAACATTATGAAAATTCATATAATTTCTCAATTTGATTTGCAATTTTAGATGTATGTACTCTTTGTACAGTCAGAGTAGTGCCGTAGACTACTTACTCTTCTGTATCTCGAATGGCATGACGTGATTGGTATGTTGATTATTGATTTAGGGTCTACGAATGTTTATAATCGATTTCTACCGTTCTTTTCAGAATTTCCAGACATTTAATAACATTCCCAAACTCGATTTGTATGTGTAACTTAATAACAAGCTTGTAAATTCTAGACATAATTACGTAATACTTCTTGTACAATCAGAATAGTTTTTTCCTAAAACTTTCAGTGTTTTCTTAGAATATTCAGACATTTAATAAAAAGGATATCTACCAGATCAAAAATTAAAAATTAACAAAACTTCCTCATAATTATTGTTGTTGTTATCATGGTTTTACTTTTTAAGTCTTTGTTTACAAACGAAACAAGAAAGGGCAGTATACTCAATGCCACTACCTAAATATATCTATGGTTTGTATCATCAAATACATGCCGCTACTTAAAATGCTACACTATCTATTCTATCCAATTATAATAGTCTGTCAGCTCATTACGGTAACATTGTAAGCAATAACAATAATAAATATACGCAAGAGCTTTTCAAATTAGAACAGGAAAAAGAAATAAAAAAAATGAAAGAATCATAAATCTTTTGAAAACATTCTTGAAGATAGTTAATCTTTGGACACCCTGCGTTTCTCAACAATATCGAGATTATATAAGCGAGACGAAAACAATGATTAAGATTATTATTTATTTGGATGAAGGTTTAATAATACACCTAGATAACAATTTAACGGAAATATTAAATTCACCTTAAACCGGTAAATGTTGATATTTGAAATTTGAACCTGAAACACAAAACAATTTCTTTGAAAACTTAGATGGTTTAGATAATATGGTGTTTGGGGGAGATGTTTGTACATTTAGCGGAAATTTGTATTTCTATATTTAAATTTGGGTAAGTAGAGCGTAACTCCTAGTAGAAACATTTTTCCTGGTTTTTCATACTGCCGAGGTAGAACTGACGTGAGATTGTATCGGAAATTTATTTTTGTAATTTCTAAAATTGCTCTGATAATGTTGAAATATATGTATACCACATATAACATATAAATACAACCCCTAGTGCTATGTTATACATATCAAGACAACCTAACAATAAAACCGATAACAAAAGCGACAGCTGAAACATGACATTCATTTTATTGTATATAACGAAATTTGGTTCAACTTTTTGATGAAATATTGCGTAGAATATTAATAGAAGTTGTCTTTTTCATTTCAAAAGAGCATGAACACTTTATTATGATGTCAGTAGAGTGAGGTTACGCGTGTGTTGCATAAGAAGTGCTGACAGGGTTAGTATTTATTAAATTATTGAAGGAAGATATAAGAAGAATATGAAGGCCAACGACATCTATCACTTCTTAGTGGATAAAAAGTAAACCTATAAAGAAAAGCAGTCAAGTTTATTGACAACGAACAGGAAAAAGATGTTTTCTCATTTTTATGTATTTATCGACTGAATTTTATGTTTCCATATAAAAAAATCACATTTACATTTTTATTATAAAACTTGAAAATAGAACCTTAGAGAATCTACCAAATTGGGAAACTATAAAAAGGCCCAAGATGTGATTCTCGTTGAGACAAAAGTTAAACAGATTAAAAGTATCGATTTTTAGGTTATGATTAATTTTCTTTTAATTAATTTATCAAGAAAGAATATTCTCTCCCTCTTTGTTTACCTTAATTGCCCAGCTAATAAACCGTTAAAACTCAATTATTATAATACTCTTTGAACTTAATAATAATGAGGTAAATGTTTGAATGAGTAATGAACAGGCTCTTTTTTTCGAAAGAATTACATTCAGAAAATTTAAATTCTTGGTCTTTTTTAGTTTCACACCCTACACAAAACTTTAGGAATTGAGTCTGCTTTAACAAGACCATCCATCTTTTCTGTATGATACTTTAAGAGTTAATAAAAGTTTATTATCAAAAATAATTGAAAGAAAAACAGGAGAAAGGTGAAAACTACATAAAGATTTATACTACCTTTAGATTTATACTTCAATCCAAGCATCAGTATAAAATTTTACAGCTTCACAAAATGGCTACGAGTCCGAGTCGTGAGGTCTAATTAGATAGTCAGTCTAATTGATATAATTCGAAATTTCAGGAAAAGATTGTTTTTGAATCCCTAATTAAAGGTAATGGTATTGAGCAACAAGATTGGAATGATGAGATTCTATAAAGTCAAACCAAAGAAAATAAAGTTACCTATTTAAGTACTGAATTGATCCTTCAATTCAAGTAAATATCAGAGTAAGGTACATAGAATATCAATTCAATTCACAATAATCTAATTTAAGTCGTTTTAGGTATGTAGTGTATCCAAATAAAATACAAAGGATCGTTGCCCTCAAGTCTATTTAGTATGGGTAGCACATCAGAATGCAGCCTGACTGCCTTAAAAGCTTTTTAGGCAATTTCTAGTCAAAAGATTTGAAACTATGAGAGAAGCGATAAATAAAAGCTTTCTCTCCTTAAACAGTAACTCAAAAGAGCACTTTTATAAAGACGAAAAGACTTGAGAAAAACAGACAGAGTATGCAAGAATTAGTAACAAAGCAGCAATAAGTAATGTAGTGCAGCACTTCCAGTAAGCCTAGACCATCATCAAAATTTAGTATAAAAGCAAATATCAGTATTAGGTCAAGAGAATGCTAATTGATTGAAACCCTGCTGTACAGAAAACATAAACTAAACATGAAATTGACCTTTTGACCCTGACACTTCCGATGTTTAGTCAAACGCTCCATTCGAAGGACAGAACGATAACGTCCCCTGTACCGGAAATATAAAATACAGTTGAGATGCTCGAGCTTGTTGACTGATTCAAAGCAACTAGAAGCGCTAACAAATAATTTCCACGAACGAAGAGAAGAAATAATAGTTATAGATCAGTTGCGCAGGGAAATGACGCACGGTCTCCTAACAATAAACTATGCGATGTCTCTGAATAAAATCCAATTTCTCAGGGCAATGTATACTAAATGACAAAATAAATCGATTGTTTTCCTCACAAGTAAACAAAGGTTACTAATTATCATTTTATTCGCTCAAAATAATTGTACAATGGCCTGTTTTTTTCCATAGAAGTGGAAGTGTTGCTTAGTTTTCATGAATTCAGAAAATTTCTAGAACAAAAGTTAGATCTCATCTGTATGCAAGATTCATATTGACATAATGATGGACTTTCAGGCTTACCAGGTTGCCTCTCTCGGTTAAGAATTCCATGGCTGCGACAATTAATTTTAATCGATCAAAAATAACAATATTCATGTCGATATTCAGTAGAACGACGAGCACCAAATGGTCATCCGAAACGAGACGAAACGTGAAGCAGTTGAAAAGAGTAAAAAGATAATGTTGGAAATTTCAGAAACGAAACGGAAAAAACCCACGTTTCACGCAGAAATCATCCAAGGGCTCAAATCAAACAGTCTTCGGGCTACTTACGTTATCTCTACAACCAATACTTAAATCAAGGCAAAGTTCAAATATAGAAACATGTTGAGGTAATCTTATTGAAGAGAGAAAACAAAGACCCAGCCAAACTGAATTCCTATCTTAAATGCGTTGAGAAAGATTCAAGAAAACCTTCTGTATAAACGCCTGCAGGAGTTAAAACATGAAAATTGCCTGAAGTCCAACAAATATAGATTCAGAAAAGGAAGATGCTGTGAATTGTGCCTTCTACCTAATAACTCATGAATAACAGCGATGCAAAGTAAGAGTACATCATTTCAATCTTTGTTAAGATATCCATCGCATTTGTTAATCTTCGGTGGTTTGCTCAAATCAAAGTCAAATCATCACTGTTTCAGCTGCAGAGAAAAAGTAGCCTTTTCGGCTTAGGAGGAAAGAAGGTATTTGGTTGGTTAACGCTGCTGCACGCGATCAAGGATGGAATAAGATGGTTGATTGCAAACTTTCGCTTAAAATCCCCCGAAGTGTGGGGGTCCAACGTAACGGCACCGTCTGGTCTCCAGTTCTCCGTCGCCGAGCGCGCCCACTCGTACTATGAGTGCACCGCAACCTACCATCGGTGGTCAGCTCTATGCAAACGACTGAGAAATCTTCGATGTCTCAAGTCACCATATCAAAGCTTCACGATTTATTGTTAGGACAGATACGCCTCGATGGAATATCCATGGGAAGAGCTCTCTAAACGACACATCAGGGGATTAATTTGCATACCTTTCTTCTTGATAGTTTTGGTAGTCATACAGGGCAATGCAAGAGCAGGAATAGAGACTTACACTTAAGGCCCGGTTGTACAAAACATAATTAATCAAATGATCAAATTAATTACATAATTAGCCGATCTGATTGGGTAATTTTGAATTTTACTACGTTTGATTGGTTAATTACGTTATTAACTTTGAGTATTTGATTAAGTATGTTTTGTGCAAACTTAGAATTGGCCACATGCTAGTTAAAAAAGGGTGGCCCAGCAAAGATGGAAGAAATATTGAGAGCACCAGTTGACAGTAAGCAGGAAATCAAGCAATTAATTATTATGCAATGGAGAGCGCGACGACACGACGCAGAACATATTGATTATTTCCAAATATTAGTCACAAAAGGCAGATCAGCTGGTTGTACTCATCACAAAAGTTAGTTCACTTTTACCGGACATCTATTTGCATAAAATTAATTTCCGCGGAAATTACAATTTCGAATTTGGCAAGATAGAAATCTCTAAACACGTGGTATTCAGTCACGGAGAAAAAAAACTCGCAAAGAGCAAGCATGTCTCTTGAAGACATCCTGATCAACATAAATGGTTTTCCTATACTTGACAGGCTAATGAACAAGATATGAAACTTAGCGCGCAAACAGCAAAATCACCCTGAGGGCTTCGTGGTCATCTTCTGGATTCGCTCAGCTCGATTTATCACATAAATTAACAAAATTTAGTTGAATTACACTACAACAAGCTTTTCAGGTTGTTATAATTAACTCTAAAATACTTACCAAATCAAGCTCCAGTTGGAAGCTTTAGACATGAGTTAGGGTTGGAAACAATAAACAAGAACGCATTGCCAAGATTCTTCCGCTAGTTGGATTTCACAACACTTAGGCGTTGAAGAAGCACAAAATGAAAGAGGAGAGTAGAGACTAGCAGAAAATATAATAAAAGTAAAATTAAAAAAAAAACAATGAGGACATCCACTGACAACAGCTTGAATATAAAAAAATTACAGTCACAAATAGGAAGAATAAAAGGATAGAGAAGAAGCATAGAGATCTAGAGAGAAAAGATCGGAAAAGAAAAATTACCAACTAGCAAGATGCCGGCATCGCGTTATAGCCACCGAAATGGCTTTTTCCTTTCTCGCAACTCTTGTCATCAATCTTCTAACATTCTGTTATTAGTCCATAATAGAATTTCCAAGGCGACTGACCTTCAAATGTAAATGTATTCGCCTTGGCAATTTTCATTATTATATTGTCACTGTCACTGTGACGCTGAGATGTTTGCAACTTGCGAAGCAACCCTGTCAACTCAGCTTCTTATATGCAATCAGAGCAAAAGAAAAAGTTAAAAAAAATTATTATCCTAAATGAGAATTAATTGTATTATTGTCACAATCTTTTTTTTTACATGCATCTGTCTAATAACTAATCAGTAATCAATGATTCAAAATAAAGCAAAGCACGTGAATGTTTTTGATTTTTAAACCATTTTCATTTCAATGAACCTTTTAACAATTTAAATATTTATTTCTTGACTATATGATTTGCTTTTATCTAATTTTCTTACTTTCTTTGTTACTGAAACTAATTTCCATTGTAAATGACCACAATGTTCTATTTTAGACAACAACTAAAGGAAGCAGGAAATTCATATCAAAACATCAAGTGCGAAGAGCTCCCTACAGGAAACTTTTAATTTACTCCCACTCTAAAATGATGTCAAGTAATAATAATTTCTAATGAAAACCACTTCATTCTGCCAATAAAAAAAAGTTATAGAAGAAAAAAAAAGGGAACGTTTACCTCTCGACATCCATTTGACATTTACAATCTGTGTCACCTGCCCCAAAAGTTAACAACCTGGAAAATCGAATTTGCAATACGGTAAAGGTAAAGCGGCTTTCACGAAAGGGTAACTCTTGAAATATCTGAAGCTATTAACGGTTTTTTTTGGATAAAATTTGTTTTAGTGAAATAAGTCTACGCATACACCTACACGTGTAAGTGGTGAAATTCATAGAATACTTGGCTTAATTTCAAATTTCGTCACTTTTTATTCATATCGTATGTTTAAAATTAGAATTGTGAATGGACTAGCCTGCTATAATTACTAATTAGTAATGAACTTTCGTTTGAAGGAAGAAATATATAAAATATCAAGTGAATGTTTAATTTTCGTGTTTTTCGTACACGCTAAATACTCGTTAGAATATATTTTTGTGAAAATAAGGAAAGTAGAAAAGCATGTTTGGGTTGTTAAAGTGAATGTATATTATGTACATATAAGGTGTGTTCCAAAAGTACCTTGTTAACTGATGAACATGAAAAAAATGTTTATTTTTCCTTTAATTAACTATTAGAAATGGTGGGTCTATTATTTTTTATCACTTTATCATGTCTTTTAGAGAATTTGATAATCTTCCATTTTACAAAAATATAATCGAGTTGGACAGATTCTCTACGGTAAGATTACCTAATCTTCCGATCATGAAATCGAATTTGAAACTGTAAGAACTCTTTTAAAAACAATTCAAACAGATCAGTGAGAAGAATTCTCACCAGACAAAATAGAACCTTGGCAGAAACAATTATAAAAGGATAAACAGCTACTAGTTTCAGTTTTCAAAAATAGGAAATCATTTTTGGGGGTAATTTGGTGCTGGGAGTCTGACAGAAACCTTTTCAAAAGATTAAGGCCGATATGGAATCGAAGTTGTTTTTCTTCAGTCAAAGACAGAAGATTTAAGAAAGGTAAGAAAAACAATAGACTAGGAGGTAATTAAATTCATGAAAAATTACACTCCCTGTATTTGTCAACTGTGCTAAGGAAAACCACTGATAATAGTCCTAAGCCCATCAAGCCAACTTCTAAGCTACACCGTTAATTGTCGAGCTATTTATATAGTTAATATTTCTCATTATAAACGAGAATTTACAGAGCTAGGAAATGACGACAGTTGTTGACTGGAGATGAGGAGACATGGGTTCTACCTGTAATTACTAAATCTCCTTGTTCTCTTCTACTAGATGCTGCTCACATTTTGTTAATGTAAATGCTTTGTCAACATGCTTCAGTCTACCTTGTTAATCAAGCTAACTACTACCAATGATAATATAAATATTGTATTATTATTATTATTATTATTATTGTTATAACCCATTATTCCCTTGCGGGACGTAGGGTAATTACATACAATACAAAATACAAAGTTTATTGTGTGTTTGTCGAACTTATAATATTGATTCTATGTATTTTTTCGATTGTGTACGGTGCTGGGCTATTCTTCGTAACTGCGGAATGGTCTTACTTGTTTCCTCCAAGACAGTTCTTCTCCATGATGCACGAGGTGTTCCTCTTAGTCTGTTTCCTTGAGGATTCCATTGTAGGGCAAAATGGCTAGGAGTATTTCTTGGTTTTCTCCGAGTCATCCATATTTTCTTCTTTTTATTTCTTTATTAATGTTTTCTTGCCAAATTGTTTGCCATAAGTCGTTGTTGGGAATTATATTTGATCAACATATTCCTGGTATGTTTCCTAGACATCTGTTGGCAAATGATTGAAGTTTCCTTTCGATTTCTTTTGTTACTAGCTATGTTTCAGAGCGGTACAGTAGAACCGGCTTCACTGTAGCATTATACCTACGCGTTTATCTTTGTCGACAGCTTCAGTTTTCTTAAACGCCAAACATTTTTCATTTTTGCAAACACTCATCTTGCTTTATTTATTCTTTTTGTGTTCCTCCATTAGTTAGAGAGCATACTTCCCAGATATGAGAATTCTTCTACTATTTTCAAGGGAACCTCATTCACTTTTAATGATATATTTTCTTGGGAATTTATACTAATCACTTTAGATTTGTTTTCATTGATCTTTAGCCCAACTTTCTTTGATTCATTTACTAAATTCTGAAGCTTTAGTTGCGTGCTTTGACTTTTTGATGAAAATAGACACACATCATCGGCATACTCAAAGTCTTCCAATACATTAGTGAGACCCCACTTTATATCACAATAAGAAATAGGATCGGGATAGTATACATCCTCGTCTCACACCGGAATCCGTCCTGAAAGATTGCGACAATTGCCCCTTGTGGAGTACTCGACATTTATATCCCATGTAGTCTTCTTTTATTAACCTAATTGTCTTCTGTGAAAGCCCTTGGTTTTTTAGTGCTATCCAAATTGCATCGTGGTTCAAGGAGTCAAAAGCTCGTTTGTAATTTATGAAGGCTAGTTGTAGAAGCGATCTATATTCTAGCGATTATTCTATTATTATAATTCTAATTGTATTAATGTTATCAATGCATGAGTGTTCCGGCCTGAAGCCACTTTGTTCTTGTCTGATCTTGTTGTACAGTATGCTGCTGATTCTATTCAATATGATATGGTAGAATGTCTTACTAGTGTGATGCCTCTCCAATTTTCACATTTTTACGTGTCTCCCTTTTTAGGGATTTTAATGATTACTCCTTTCTTCCAGTCTTCAAGAAAAGTTTCTTTTATCCATATTTTATCAATGAGTGGTTTCAAGATGCCCACTGTATTTACGTCGATTTTTAATATATCTGCCGTAATCATCCCGTTACCAGCAGATTTGCCGTTTTTCATTTCTAGCAAAGCGTTGGTTATCTCTTTTCTTGCGGGAAGATCGGTATTTATTGGGAGATCGGTATTTATTGAGAGATCGATATTTATGGGGAGCTCGGCTGAATCTACTTCTTTGGGGGTCTACATTTTCGGTGTTAAGTATTTCTTCAAAGTATTCACGCCATCTTTCTACTTGTTTGTTTACTGTGTAGATATTTATTCTATTTTTGTCTTTCAGTGGCAAGTCATTAGTATTCCTTTGGTTTCCTGCGAGTTGTCGTATTTTCTTGTACATTTCCCTGGAATGTCTTCTGTCAGCAGCTGTTTGTGCTTCATTTCCTAATTTTTCGACATATTTCTGTTTGTCCTTCTTTATATTTTTCTTTACTGCGCTGCTACAAGCTGTATATCTTTTTGTAACTTTTCTTTTACTTGATCATTGGTAGCACATAGGATTTTATTTTTTATTTTCCTTCTTTGATTTATTCTTGACCATGATTCATTGCTGATCCAGTCACTGTTTGCGCCATTTTCATGTGACACTTGTTTATAGCATTCAATGAACGCCTTTTTACAGTCTGACCGCACGTCTTCAATTGGTAAGTTATAGTTGATATCTTCTGACGCGGTTCGTAATTGTCTTGTGAGCCTTTCTTTTCTTTCTGCATCCAATTTGTTCGGGTCTATCAATTTTTGCCTTATCTCTGGTCTATTTTGGTCTCTTCTTTTATTCTTTCTTTTCTGTTTTTGAATTTTCATTTTTTGCTACTAATCCGATGCAATGTCAACCGCTCGTCTGTTTTTAACATCCACAAGCTCTAACTAAATTTTTTAGTTTTTCATTTCTAAAAGTAGTTTTGCTACTGCGATCAATCACGACTTGTAAACTGAAATCAAGAAATTCGCACCGGAGCGTTTTGCAGTTGGTGTTGCGACTGGTCCTGCAATAACTGCATGTTCTATTTTAACGCCAGTGACAAAATGGCAAACAATTCAGAAAAATTAAGCAAAAGTGTAAAAAAATATATATTTTGTGTAATAAAGACGAAATACCAATTGGGCACATGTTTTTAACCTTTCGAGTCCGATGTGAAACACAATTGTACCCCAAAAAATTGTTTTTCTCTGTTATTTTGTTCTTAGATTGTCTTCGTGTTTGCCAATGTTTCTGAATGTTTTTTATATTCTTTGCTGTCTGCTTGTATATCACCAAATGCTTAGTTTTTGGGATTTTTTACCGCGTTCGAACAAATTAAATAAAGGCTAGGGATACAATTGTTTCCCATAACGTGCAACATGTGATATCGCCCCTCTCCACCACCACGTGATTTATTCGTCCATATTGTGGCCGAGCAAGTTAGTGCTTGGGGGTGGCTCTCAGTACAGTGAGTTTTGTACACAGGGGTACCATGTCAATCGCAAAAAATGGTACTAAGTGGAGTAAGATTCAATTCAGAACGTACTGACCATCAAACCAGGCCTGAACGTGAGGTCCAAAACTTTTGAAAACACTACTGATTGTTTCAAGTTGTTTGTGGGTGACGAAAAAATCTTTCGAGGAATATAACAGAAAAAACCCCGACAAGAAAAGGACCTGGATTCCAACAAACAGGGTTAAAACATATGTTGTAATGGGTACATATTCTAATTACAATGGGGGCTCAGAAAGAAAAATGAGAGCCACTGAGATTCCTTTGGAACAAAGAAACCAATATTTCCTGCCGTTATATCTCGTGATACAATCCAGCAGCTCCGCCCATTTATGGGATATGATGATTCCACAATAAGAACAGCATAAACTTGCGACAGTTCGAGAAGTTTTGACCTATTTGTGAGTAACTGTAAAGATAGCTAAAATCCAAATCTACATCTTACAGTGGAAGAACAACTTGTTGTATTCAGGGGTAATTGCCCGTTTAGAGTTTATATGAAATCCAAACCAGCCAAATATGGCATGGTAAGATAAATGATCAACCTGAAAAAGAACAGGGAAGGCGTGTTGTATTAGATACGGTTTCTTGTCTTGGTTGAGGTTATTGTATTACTACTGATAATTTCTTTACTGGCATATCATTGGCTAACAAACTTTCTAATCGTGATCTTACCTTATGTGGCATAGTACTCAGGTAAAAACAGCAGAGGGATTGCGCCAGCACTACTGCTCAATAAAAATGAACCAGAAACATCTCCAATCTTTGCTTTCTTGCAAAATATAACATTGACTTCTTACGTACAAAAGAAAGACAAAGCAGTAATAATATTGAACACTGAGCATCATGACGATAAAATAGAAAATGAAGAACTCTCTCGAGCGTTAGCCCTGAAATCTGGTATCGCCGAGCTAAAGAACTCTTGATGTTCTTTTAACTCTCTTGCAGTAGAAGGAATTTCTTTCGTCTGGAAACTGATCGAGCTTCACCTTTAAACCAGTTACCTCCATTAAGCTTCTTAAGAAAACGAAATGTATGAATACGAGTCAGATCTCGCCCTTCAACGGTTCAAGTGGTTCGAGGTCGTGCTTCGCCCTCAATTAACTTTCTTAAAACAACCAAATGAAGACACGAGTCGGGTTTTGCTTTTCAACAGGCCACCTGCTGTGGCCGAAGGTAGTGGCTCTTAACCCTTCGACGTTTACTGATTTCATTTAGTTCGAATTTTTATCTAACGCGCTGCGCTGTTAGGGTCTAATCTAAAACCTTCGCCTGATTGGTTCTAAATGACTGACATGTGGTTATACCTTAATGATTCCCGAGTTGAAGCAACTCAGTTCTACAGATTTGTTTACGGTGATTGATGAGGTAGTTACTATCTGATAACGACACAAAATAGTAATGCTATAATGACAGCGACGGAAATGAAGAACCGATAACATTACTGTTTGATAACAACTTTTTTCAAGAGAATTTCGAGGCTGAAGAAAGTAGTAGTTAGAATGATATTCCCCTTGAAGTTATTAAACACCCTGAAGAGCTGATTAAACGTACTCTGTTCCAAATCAACTCGTACGTATTTCAGAAATATGAAAATGCATTGAATTTTACCTAAATAAATCAAACCTATTGATAGGAATAAAAAAGTTGCCCAGTTATGGCGATTTCTGATCATCTAAGTTATGTCTTCAAGGTCTATTTTTAGACATAGTCTTCTATAGCTTTTTGAGCACATTCACCTCAATGCTAATACTGGGATCTCAAGACAAGATTCTCCTAATTAGGAGGATTAGGATTCCGTTAAGTTTTACATACTGAGTTTCAGGAGAGAAAGATTCCCTGAATGACTCTGCTGCTAAAATTGTGTCCACATTGATGATTTTTGAGCGCCTCTCTCAACATATTAAGTCTTCGAAACATCAGCCAAAGGTAGCAGTAGTTTGAAGCAATATATGCTCTTAAAACCTACAAAACATAGGTACAAAGTTTGGACTACTAGTAGGCAAAGTATACCATGCCTGTCTCTATAAATACTTCAAGGCTGTTTTACTTTAAAAAGAGTCACAAGATTATATTTGTATCTCTAACAGTAGAAAGCGAGAGGAGAAACTTGTCTGACTTGTCGGAATATTGCGTGATGATAAAATTGTGAAACTAGAAGTAAAGACACTAAAGATGGCTGAACGTACGAGTTTTGCTTCGCCTTACAACGGGCTACCTGCTTGAGAATGGTTTTGCACTCCATTAACCTTCTTGAAAGCTAGATGAAAATACTATCCGTATCCATATCCGCAAAATTTCCATTAACATCAGAATCGTAATAGACAAAAAGGCGGAAAGCTCCAAAGTGATTCTATTTCGAAACTAAATGTGTTTCGAACTAAAAGATCTAAAGTCTGGATATCTAGCTCCTTCGATATTGCAACACTCTTTTTGCACATTATGATTCATTTACTAAAAGATCTACTAAATACAAACGCCAGTCAGCTTCGCTCTTCAAGAGGACATCAGCGATGGCCTACACTCGGATTTTGCCTTCCAAACAACAGATGACTCGTTGTGGCCTACCAACGGGCTTTTACTGGATATTCTAAAAGCTAAGAGATAGAGCATGAACATTTCTATCATAAAATTACCTCGGATCAGTAATCCTGGAAATTTCAATTCGATCTCTTGGTTTCAATCAATTTCTGGGAATCGTATCCATCTTGAATATTTTCCTGTATACTGTTTTCATCAAGCTTCTTTCCTATCAATATGATGATAGCCCAAAGTTGTGTTTATGTAAGTTATATTGTAAATTCCGAATAACCAGAGACTAAGCTTGGAAGTTGGCGTTTTATACGGTCACTAGGGGCTAGAAAAGAACTACTTTAATGATTTGGAGCGTTTTTCTCATACTTAAAGAAAATTTTTTTTATTGAACTTTTGTTTTTGTTTGATTCCAAAACTGATTTTACAAAGAAGGAACCTGATGGGACTCACACAGCCAAATTGTTCCAAAATTTCCAAACGCTGTAGCCATAGCCGTTACTGCAGTACATTGAAACTGAAATTTGTGAAATCTCTAGAGCTGATTTCGAATTTTTCTTTTTCTTTTGGAGTAGAAGTGGTAGGCAAAAGTCTGAACTACGATAATACCAATAGATGCTGATTACATGATTACATAGAATTAATCTACCCCCAAGTAATTAATTTAAGTAAAAAAACTTACTCCCTACTAATTATTTCATTATTACCCAATATTTTCCATTCTGATGAATTCAATTCCTTTTTTTTTACTAAATTACGGGTCAAAGAACATGGTTTAGGTATGAGAAATCTATATTCAGTAGTTAACCCAGTTTTAAAAATTACTTGTTTACAAAATTATGTAACATTAATGCTGTAATACTAGTAGGTCAAAAGCAGTAGTATCAATAATGAGTTATTTGAATATATTCATAAAAAAAGTGTTAGTAAAAGCAGTCAACAACCGTGAAAAAATTTGCGCAAATATACACACATCATCCTTTTGTAATTTTGAACCCGTGTATTTCACGCGTATTATTTTTGGCACTTGGAAGTTACACTACCGTAAATAAGTGTGTTAATGCTGTAAATACTTTCCCGATGCACACACGTATAATGTGTGAAAAAATCCAATAAATAATTGAAATTATTTTTACCCGACAATAATGTAAATGCATAGTTTGATAAACCTACATTCAGGTCAATGCACATTTATCACATGCTTAAATAATGATAAGAGTAAGGAGGTCGACGAATATTGGTTTAAAAAGTAAAATGAATTTTTTAAAGCGATGTGAATGAACACGAGCTGTAAAAATTTGCTCACGCGAGGTAATATTTTTAATAACAGTTCCGTTTTTTTTTTGTTTACCGTAATTACCTTTGCGGTTTCATCTCACGTGTATTATATATATAAAAGAGCAGTGAAAAGAAAAGAATTAACAGTAACACCCATTATTATTTTGTTTATAAAAGTTCAACGACCAACCTAATGTTTGCACTATTACTGTATGCATTTTTTAATGTGTTTATGTATAGTATAATTAAAATTCATTCTTTATCGATGTTTCTATGCTTTGTTCATTTCAAATTTATTGATGCTACGCTTATGCGGACACATGTGCTGGAAATAAAACCAAATAAAAGAAAACAGTTAGAAAATATTACGCTATTTAAAATTTTATGTTTATCACAGTTTTGATGAGAGGAAATTATTCATGGAGATGATGTACATATATTTTCATTAGTGAAACTGGAATTTTAAACATTCCGCATCACAAACATAATGTATGGTATACACAGGAAGAGTAGTAATAAATAAGAATCAATAGAAGTCTAGGCACAAAAACAGTTCTTTGACGCATTCGGTGAAGTCAAACAATAGAGATTCATGATAATGGAAAACACCTCGCACATGAGACAACTCTTTATAACTTTATATAGAGTAAAGCGAGTTGCCGCGTCATTGTTAGGAAAGTTCGAGATAGACGAAACAACTAACCTTCAGGATGTGGCGTATTCCCATCCCCCCCCCCCTTACTGTTATAAGGTTTTTTGCAATTAATTGCAGTTTTTATTGTCCTTCAACGGCAATAGATGTATTGAAGGTAATTATAGTTAGTAGCTTCAACTTAATAATTCTTAACGATCATAATTCACAAATGTCATTTATGGAGGTAGGTCAGAATAATAAAGCCATAGTTCCTCATAAACCTGCACTGTTTCGAAGTTTTATAAAAACGAGTACAACCATGTACATTCTCAATATGTTTGGATCTTCATCTACCCGAACAACTCGAAGATAAATGGTTTTCCAATTTTCGAGAGTTTTTCGTAAACGTCAACTGTTTTAATGATAAGCAATAGATAAAGGCGTGAATTTGGCAGTTTTCCACGAAGAAAGTATCCTTTCTCTAAAACTTGCTTATTTTACTGAAAAAATCGTAATGTACTTTCTTTATCTTAGTTATAAAAACAAATTCCAAAGAAGCCAACAATTTATTAATTTCAGCAGTAAACGATAAATATAAGGAGAAAAAGATCTTTGTGGAATGTCATTTTACTTCTACATGATTCCAAAGGAGTCATATGAGCACGCTTTAATCAAAACATTCTTGAGGTTCCATCTTAAGACCCCATGGTCATGGTTACACTGGTGGGTATTACTCAGAACTGTGTTTCAACGCTATAATCTATAGTTTAAACGAGAAAACTTCAATAAATGAAAAACTTCAAGGCAAGAAACGTAAAAATAATCTATGTCTCTTTCTTTCTTCAGAAAAGCGAAACAGCAAGATTCTGTCCCTTGCAAACACATTAAAAATTCTGTCCTAAAGAGAAATCTCAACCCTCACATAACGAGATCAGATTGTTCCATAAACCAGTAAGGCAGTCCAATTTATTTAGTAGAAAAAGCGCCCTGGGATGCTCTCCTGATGTAACGAACCAAATTATTTGACGTGCGGTAAGGGAACAAGCGATCTTGATTATGAAAACCATGACACATGAAAATGGGAAAAAAAGAAAAACAGAGTAGCTGGGACATTTCCGCCAGATACACTGAAGCACCGAGGAATCGCAAAAAAAATAAAGAGTGGAAAATACTAGATAGTATAATGGAAACAAGAAAGACAAGGTTGACATATAAAGCAAAAAGATTACAATCACAAATAAGAGACTAAAACGCAAAAAAGGAATACAAGTCAAAGACAAGACGAATGCTTGAAAAGAAAAAGTGAACAAGGTAACTAGCGAGCTCAAACAACTTAAATGAATTCGAAAACCAACCTATATGAAAATGCCAGCTGAAAAGACCGCACCAAGACCCTATCAAAGTATCAACTATCCTATTCTTGTAATTGAATCACAAAAAGCTTGAAGTGTTAATGAAAATGTTACACTGATTCCTAATCAGGCTGATTCTACACGAAAAGTTAAAATGCGTCTGCTTTGCAACTAGCAGCCAACCCTTTCAAGAAAACATTTGCTACTAAGTTAGATTATCCTGAAGAGCGTTTTCGCCGCTATCTCAGCTGGTGTTCCAGGGTTAGCCGTAGAAAGACGAATCAAACTACACGAAGCAAAAATAGGAAAATATGGCACATCCAAGTCACCTGTATATCGTCCATTTGGAAGCAACAATTCATGTAAAATCAGTCTAGAGTTTTGGCCACTGTTTCAAGAGCTGTTTCAAATCTTGCGGAAATTTTCTACAAAATTACCTGTTATACCTTTAGGCTAGTGAATTGAAAGGCTTAGTTTCTCTACAAATTTTGTATACCCGTGTTGCCGTGAATTGCTTAGAAGCATCAGATAATAAGAAATTTTCTTTTCAAACGTGTTTTCCTTCCTGAAGCTCAAGACTTCAATCTTAAATGATAGTGACGGGTATTTCTCGTATACGCCTGCTTTAAGTAGATTTTGACCTTATCATAGATGTTTCACTGATGCGACCGAGTCTAAAAGATGTTTTTATGATTAATTGTATAAGAAGTTGTTTGCAGAATTCCTCGAAGCAACCGATCGAAAACGATCTCTTAATCCCAGTTCCGACGATTATCTTTGACATTGCCTCTTACAGTTGTGATAATGACGCTCGTCTACTCTTTTCATACTTGGTACTTGAGGATATAGTCAATTCGGGTACTGCAACTTTGCATCAAAGTTCTAAACAAAACACTAAACTTAGAGATATCAAAAACGTAGAACAGTTAGCATTAAAAGAAATAATACATAAAAATCACAGATTTTGCGAAATATTCATGAATGACCAAAAAGAAAAATGATCCAATCACAGTTCTTTATTTCCAATCAAATCTAATTCATCCAGAAAGGTTTTGTTCAGAACATACAATTGCTATAGTCGTGCATGGTTACAAAATTTTGACCAATGATAAAACTCGGTTACTCTTTGGCAAGTCTTGTAGCAACCAGCTGTGTGGATAAGCTTTGCGATCTTTACTCCGTTCTAAGAAACCATTACCTTCATCCCTTGATACATTTTCCAAGCAGGCAACTTTTCGAGGGTACGAAAGAGCTTTAGGCAAGACGCTACGTTTATCCTTTCGATGTTGAAGATAAAATCGTATTGTTGTAGTTTAACGAATCAAGTGCTAGGCGACCCGACCATCGAGAGCTTTCAGATTTTGCAACCAAAGCAGATCTATTAATGAGTACTTCATATAAGAAAGAAACTTCTCTATCGCGTCTCTATAAAAAGTGACATTAATTGTGTCGTTCTATTTTATCCTACCAACAAAAACTAGAGAATGTTCTTTTTTCTTTTTGCACTAGCACCCCGGCCATTATAAAGAGTAATCCACAAAATTTGTGTCCTCAGTTTTCCGTGAACGAGAAAGATAGGCAATCCAACATGTCGAATTATTATAACAAGAAGAACATAATTTTCACCAAGAACAGAACAGATAACTGTTATGATCAAAACCAACTTTAAAAATGGTAGAAACCTTAATGGTAACTGGGAATGTTTTTGTTTCATTTCAAAATCAATCTCCAAATTTAGTGGTAGTTCCAATAGGCACATCTAATAAATCGCCGTAGCTCAAATGAGATCCTATTCCATTTAACTACTGATAAAAGTATTACTCAAAATGCAGACTTATCCTATTCTGTCCATGGCCAACCGAGGAGAGAAATTTTGTGTATCGCTCATTACGACGAGATACATCGATCTGTGAATATAAAAGTGTGCTACAGTCTGTATCCAAAAATCTCTTAAGTTCTGCAGCTATAGCCCAACGTGCACAAGAATGAGAGTTTGACTTCGAAAACACGTTAATGTAGTCAAATCAACGTGTCTGGTTGAAATAACCACGTTATATTTTGGTAAAATATTTAACGTGACTTTGTCAACCGTAAAATAACGTTAACTAAACCATATATTGATGTACTTTCAACGACTAAGTTGAAAATCGTGTCTCATTGGTCCTTGGTTGTCCACACACGTTATTTCAACGTACGTGTGCACATTGGGAGTAGGCTTGAAGATTTTGAATCACACTTGCCATTTTAGGGCAACTTTCATTATCGACGGCATAACTTAAATATAGAAGGCTGAGGCCAAAAGATTTGCATGTCTCAGCATCTATTACTCGCTCATTTCAAACAAAAATAAAGTACTTTTAGAACTTTGAGATATCATTTAGATACGTAAGGTTGCACACTTTTAGGGAATATCCGAATCATCAGCCGTTGCTAGTGCCAAATTGTGTACGAACTCAAAAGAGTCACTTCCAGAGAGGCGCACATTTCAGAATTGTGTCGTCCAAAGAAGTTTGTCAAAAGGTAGACAGCAAATAATATTGAGTATTCGGGTTCGTTAAGAATGTCCCAAATGTATAAGCACTTCTTTTTGTAACAGAATTCAACTTGCATTTATCGAAAGAAAGTCTAAGGACTATTAACACATTTCAGTACTGCTGCTCAATTTATAATCCTATCAATTTATTTACACAAATGAACTCGCAAGTCAAACAAAACAAAGAAGTATCATTGCTTGCTCAGCTCAGCACGTGCTATTTAATGATTTTTACCCAAACTCACAGTATTTCATGTAGTACAAGCTAGGTGGACAGAAACCCTATTCAGATTCCCAAAAATTGGTAACGAACTAATGTAAGCAACATCTCCAAACATGCGATTCCAAGAATTATTTATGTCTAACATTCCGTAGTAATGAAGTATAGAGTTCAAAAGATAACTAATAGAGTAGGTGCAATTGCAAGAATAGGTCAGTCCAACAATATCTAACTGTGGCAATTCGTAATTTTGTGGAGATTTCTGAAAATGGATTTTATCTCTAAGGGTAAGTACTAATTTTTTTTTAATTAATACACATCTGTCTGTTAGTCAAACAGTATGAAAGAACGTTTTGAAAATGTATAAAAAACATATGTTATTTTTCCTTTGTTTTACAACTTTCAAGGCCTGTAAGTAACATGTACATACAAGTATCCAGGCTAAATTTTATGTATATCTTAGCTGCACCATTCCCATTAGTAATAATACGTATTACAGGCAGCACAATCGAGTACAACTATTTTTCTTTGTTTGTTGCAGAGTACCTTCACTCTATTTAAAAAATTGCGTTTTTTGAAGAATGGCTCAAACACAGAAAGGACGAAAAAAACGTTCGTCTTTTTGAGTTTCTTTCGACTAAATTTAATTTTAGTGATGTTACTGAGGACTCTGAAAGAGAAATCAAAATGAAGTTGGTCAGCTATTCGTCAAAAATTGCTGCCAAATGCGTTGCTGTGGGAAAGTCAAAAGGTCACTTCTTGACTAAGAATAAAAGCTGGTTGGAAGCTGAGGACATCCAAGTCCACGTGCGTACTACCGTGCCGGAACCTTCTACATAATTTCAAGATGATACTCCTGCAGAAAAACCTCGAAAAGATTTCGAGGAGTCATCATTCAAAACGAAGAAATGTCGAGTTGAAGAGCTCGTTCAATCGCGTAGTGTTAGGGAGTTGATGACTGCTGCAGAAGTAGCTATGCTTTAGGAACAAAAATATTAGTGAAAGTCCAGAATCTGCAAGTGCTTCCGTCAGTTTAAAAATGCAAGTTCTTTGGAGAGTGCTAGACAATTAAGTGGGGATTAGGCATTAGACTCTAAATCTACAACGCACTCATACAAGTAGACTATGAAGGTAGGTCATGCCTTGTTTCGATCTTATCACTGTTTGAGTAAGTCAAAACAGGCCTGTTATCCTCCTGAGAAGCACATTGTGGTAACAGAAGCTCGCGCTTCAGTAAAGTTACAAGCCATGTTAGATAAAACCGTTGAGCGCTTAGTAGAAGCTCAGAGGTGTTATAAATAGTGTACTTCTAAATTCATCGTTCACTCTCATAAGTAAATGTGGTTGTGACGGAAGTTCTGGTCACACTGCCTATAAACAGAAATTTGAGAACAGTTCCTCTGTTCCCCTTAGATTACTCGGTGGCAACAACATCATTTGGCAGAATCCTCGGCCATCATCCACGATGTTTTGTCGTCCGATTAAATTCATTTTTGTTAAGAAAACTAACAAGGTCTTGGAAGAAATAAGGAATCCACTTCCAACAATTTGGGCACTGGTGATTCTCTAATTTCTGTCAAGCATAAACTTCTGCTGATAATGATTGATAGAAAAGTGTGCAAAGCCTTGACCGAAACTCTTTCCTCACAGAAGAGCTTCATTTGTGGTGCTACTCCCACAATGATGAATGATGCATCAAGCCATTTTGATAGCAACCAAGATCATTTTGGTTTTTGGTTTGTCAACACTTCATGCGTAAATTCGTTGTTTTTCAAGTTAGATATAAAAGAATAGCAGGCTAGAAGTGCTGGAGATAAGGCTAGTGTAAAACAACGATCCGAGGAAATTAAACAACGATTCAAGCATGAAGAGGCACTGATTGTGAACAAATAAAAGCCAGGATTTGGTTCAACAAATGACGGAAACAGAGCTCGTCGTTTTTTTGAGCAACCTTGAATTGAGTGCTCAAATTTCAAGATTGGATGTTACACTCATCAAACAATTTGATTTATTATTGAGAACATTGTCTTGACACCAGAAAACTTTATCTCAGTCTCTATTCTTGGTATTATATGGCTTGTACTGTACATAAAGTACTGATTCGTAGTGAAAGGTCATCAAGACTGCAATTGTTCCGATTGGGCAGCTTTCGGAAGAAGCTAGGCACAAAGATTGCCACGAATAGAGACTTACTTTCCATGTTGATTATAACATCTGATCCTCTGATCAATAGCCTCTGAGAGGTTCCTTAAAAAGAAGGCGGGTAAATTGTGCGCAGAGGTCTTAAAGCTGTATGATAACCATTGCAAAGAACATAGTTTTTACACGGAGTAGTTCAGTTTACAGTTCGGTTATGTAAGACGAGAATTATTCATCTAAACCAGACTTTAAGCCTGTTGTTTTCAACATTTTAGGGAAATAATCTCAACAATTATATTAACGTCTGGGAATAGTTAATAAAATTGTTCTCACTAACCCAAGTTGATTAAGGGAGGGTTTACTGTATTTGTTCAGTTTATACTTTATAGGAGAATTTAAATTTAGACTTGTAAAGAAAGACGTCCACCCATTGGATTTCTCCGAAAGGATCTTTAAAGCATTTCTTTCTTCTCTACTAGCGTTATAATATGACGTAGAGGATGTTGCGGTCTTTTACTTATTATTGATCTTAGGTCTCACACAGAAGTCTGACTTTGATTTAGATATAGAGTTTTGGGAAGATAATGACGTTTCACTCGCATTTTTCGATTTTTCACATATTCTTTTATAGCCTTCTATTTCTTCTTTCTTTTCAGTAATAGTGCTCTTTTCCTATTGTATTTTCTTCTCTTTTATGTCCGAGATGGTTCACTTTGATTTTTTCCTCTTACTTTTGTTGGCCAAAGTTAGTTATTCAAACTGAAATAATCCGCCAACATCAATTTAAGATTGAAATGTTCTTGTTTCACATGAGAGAAGGTTTTCCTGAGAAATTTATGAATGAAGGTCAAAATAAAACAGTCGAAGATGTTCCAAACAATAATAGTTGATAAGTTTAATGCCCAAACCGTGAAAATAGTTCACAAATTTTGTGGCAAAGCTTACAGAATAAAAGCTTTCATGGGGAATTTTACCCTCGTTGGGGTTATTAAATGATAAGCCACAAAACTGCTCGCGACACGCAAAGTATCAAGAGACAGGGTTCTGAAGTAGAGGAAAATGAAGAGTAGTACACCAAATTAAATTGTGATATCCCTCTAAAAGCAATATGCAAGAATAGATCTCCGTACAACAAAGGTGATTTACATAAGTGACTTGCAGACTTTCATTATCGTTATTCGCTGAGATGGAAATAGAGAGATTGAAAAGAAATGAGAGAAGTAAGTATCAAGTCTGGTACTATTAAGTAAAACAACAAGGACTATATTAATATTTATTAGAATGAGTCCGGACTTTTGAACCTATGACCTATTGCTAATAGGGTTAGCCTAGTACTTTTATTTTATTCTAGTATTGGATCAATAAATATTATTTAGTAGGCATTACTACACCCCTTTGCTTTACATGCTGTAGTGTTTGAGCAAATTTCAGTCATTTCTGTTGCTGCTGTAGAGCATCTAAATAAATAATAATTACGCACCCAGTTCATTTACTTTATAACGTTGGGTCTGCTGATGACATATGACTAGCTTAGTTGCTTCTGAATTAACAATTGTGTGTTAATTCATTTCGAAGGACCAAAAATTAATAAAATGTACATACAAATGTGGTGTTTGAGAAAATCATGAATATTGCAGGGAACTGTAATTTTAAAGGCAGAATACAAATATTGACTAATTCGAAGTCCTAGTTACGTTTGCGTGTTTATATGTTACATACTACCCTTCATTATATAATCGCTGAATATAGTTTTAAAATGGGCGTATTCACTTCTACAATTTACATTTGAAAAATTATAAAAAAGGAAATCAAGAGTTCTAAGAAAGTTAATGTTTAACTGCAATCACCGGATGTAAGATGAAAATGTATGAATTTTAAATAATAATGAATGAGAGATTCATAATATACCTTAGGAATAATAAATGCAACATTTAATTATTTAGTCAGCTCTACAGCTTTTACCACTCAACTTTGATATTTCAACTTTTTACATATTTTATAATGATTAGTGAAACTCAAAATTATTTATGTATTAAAATCCCATTACAAGAAATCCGTCTCGATGCTTGTAATAACCCATGCTTTTAGAGGGAATTAAGCCATTAAATATTAATATTAATCCGTAGAGAGGCATGTTCCACTCTGCATGGACGTGAGGCATACATTTATACCCCTCATAGTAGAATTTTATGTACCTGCCGTTACCTGGCGCTCATATCGACGGAATCAAATATTAATCCGCACACCGACGTCGCGACGCTGGCGTGCATTTCCAAGGCGCCAGGGCGTCTTTCTATTTCCACCTTTACATTGCACTTGGCAACACTGGTCTTTCCCCTAAAAATGGAAATTAGGGGTTGTGGATATTTCCGGTTCCGCAATACAGACATGAAAACTTCTTTTTAGTTTTTTTTTTAAGTATCCACTGCAATTAGGTGTACTACTATAATAAATTATTGTTAAATGGAAACTAGAATGAGGATCACTTTGCGATAGCACTAGCGTTTTATATATTTAATACATTCTTTGTCATATTAAATCGATGCGTTATAAAGGGCAAGGACGATAAAAGCAAAAAAGGTTTTTCGTGTACGAATAATTTGTTTTTTAATACTTTTGGGAAACTAAATATAAAATTACCTTGGATGGTTTAAATTCTAATGACATCTAAAAGTTCTAATTAAGAAGTTTTTGATTTTTCTTATCATTTTTTTATCTTAAATTTTATCAAAAATTTCTAAAGGTCAAGGATGTGTTCAGATATGATTTAATAATAATGCCAATTTTCAGTTTCAAACAACATTGTGTTGGTCAACTCGATAAAACAGAAGTTTTGTTTTTCCGTTTCTATTGATTTTATTTAACACAAAGGGAAATCCGTTAATAACGTTAATAATACGCTTGGGGCGTTCAATACATTAAACCAAAAATAAAAGCCCCATCTATTGTACATTTTCTGGATAACAGTGAGGGCTTTGAAATGTACTTCGAAATCTACGCCACCGTTAATGCAGCAACTGAAATGCTTTCTAGATAATATTTATTATCAATATTGCAAACAACCAAAACAATAATTAGTAAAAATTATTAAAATATTTGATAATATATCTCACAACCTTTTTATTAAATTTAATCGATTTCTTTATTATTTGTAAAACATCACCATTAATAATTTTTACCAAATAGTCAAGAATTCAATCTTGAAGCCTTATAGAAAGTACTCATTAGGTCTACCAGTACTTTTACAGGTTGGGGCATCTCTCCAAAGCCGTAAAATATGCAAGATGTTGCATAGAATCATAATTTACTATCTCATGTTGCAATAGCAGGTACTAAATCGTTTAGTGATATTAATTGTGCAACTGTATAGAATAAAAAGGTTAGTCTGCTTATCTCTGAAGATTGCAATTTTATTGAGACATTTTGTGTTCTAAATCTTATTTGACCATTTGATCTGTTTGTAACTTTTCTTGGCTTAGAAATGTCCTTAAACCAATACTAGCGTCTATCATCACAGATATCATAGAAAAACTCGATTTTATAAAAGTGTCTTCAGAAGAGTAGTTTCTTGTATTCTCAGTTACTATTATACCAAATGACATTTTTTTACGCATAAGATGGTATCTAACTTCAAAGAGTGTTAATCGATAAGAAGCCCTATGCTATAGCACAGACTTCCTCAAACTCACAATCAATGTACTTATCTACCTTTGAGTATTGAGAATTATATAAGCAAAGCTAAACCGTAGTCAGTGCTATTGCTCGTTTATTCTTGGCCCAGGAATCTCAATAATCCATTGGAACAAACATAACTCAAAAACCAGTTCCAAACTACCGCAAGAGCATGAACCAACTTCAGCTACTTAATCTCTTCTTTCGCCAAAACATCTATATTTGACGTCTTGCTACCAAAGTACAAAACCAATTTCATTTTAACTTGCTCTATTAGACATGTGTAAAATATTTTAATTGTTATTTTTACTGTCCAACAGAACCAGATGTACTGCAGCCAAAAGGATTTTTGTGGTCTTTCCTGTTTGCTATAGCTCCAATCGGCCAACTCTGTACTTCAAGTAAACGGCCCAGGTTCTTTGTCGAGTAAAAGCTAAAAGTCTTCGGCTCGATTTGAATCTTTGACAAGAGAGTGTTGGATATGTTCTACTGTCTCAGGATCTTCCTACTTAGTCTGTAGTTCAGATCACCCTTAAACAGTTTCATATTGCGAAGGTGACTTTTTACAGGAAGATGGCCTGTGAGAAGTCCCACTCTACTCATTACAAGAAGCTCCTCAGCCCTCTTTTTAAAGATTCATCTATGATCTGACTTTGTTATTTTTTGGTCCATATTTAAAACTTAGGAAACACTAAGGTATTCCTACAGTCGGCTCTGATTCAAATAAGAAATTTCCTGAGCTCAGTCTAGTTTGGTCTCATCATTGTCCTCACGATCACTGTGCCCTGGTATCCAACTCAGCTTAACTATATTACCGTTAGCCAGGATACAAATTTCCTGAAAAGCATTGAATGTCGCTTAACTGTCTGCGAATGTGTCAATTAGTGCACTAACGTAGTCTCTTTTTACGTTTTCATCAATATACCTGCGGTTTTATACCTTAAATATTCCAAACTTCATATTGCTAATTTCATAGCCTTCTCTTTAACCATATCAATAGAACAGGTAAACTAGGTTTTGTTAATTCTGTCCTTCAAATCGATGCCTTTGAAAATGACCAAACAATTCTGATTTCAAAACGCATAAGACCGTTTGATACCTTTCTGAAACATCTTGGAAGTTATTTTAGGTTGTATAAAAGTCAATCATTTCAAGGCCAAATAAATATTTATTAAGAAAATCGACAAACCAAAAAGACTACTGCGCTGACCGCTTTCCAAACGCATTTCCATTATTCTATCAGTCAGTTTTGCAAAATCTACAGTTATACAAATAATAATTGATTTACAAAATAAGCTGATGACTACGCTTTTGAAACAACAAACGAGCAAAAATGTTAGGAAGTTTGAGCAACAGCAAAAAAATAAAATCTGCTTTAATTGCAAAGTCATGTATGTAGAATGACTTTGATTTTGAGAATTTACGTTTCAAAAAGTTTCACATTCCCCATATAATTACACGCACATCACAAAAACAAAAAGTCACTGGGCAACATTATTCTTATACTGTCTAAATAAAATTGGAAAAGGTAGAAAACCTTATTGAATTTAACTCTCGTTTAACGCCTAACATACATACTGCTACATGCTCTTTTATATTAGTGCGTCCTTTGGCTTTATCAGATTGTGCAATTACAGAGTTCTCTAACATAAACATTGCAGTTTGGTAGCTGTGTTACTACCATTTTAATTTATAATGGTAGAGTTAAAATGCCCACCAAATGACAGCTTCCCACTCCAAATAGGAATTTGTATAAAATACCTCCTTGGACTTTTCAGTGTTCCTTTTGGAAAAGAAATAATGCTCTGCATGATTTAAGCAGATTACTTGTGATTTATTTGTGGATCACTAGTACTAAAAGAACAGTATAATTAACATTAATAAAATCAGTTCAATGTGGGGGCGTATAGTGTGAAAACGTCAGCAGCGACCCGTAACAGGACTGTAAAGTTGTGTTCAGTTGCCCATTCCTCGTTACAGCTTGGGCACATACTATGTCTGAGGGCTACAGCCATCCGGCTGGACATCCTTCCACCCAACCCGATGTTCGTCCATACCCCAGAGAAGGGTTCAGGTTTTAGGTTGCTACACCTCCACTTAACACAAAAGAGGTCGATTTTATCCAAACAACATCTACAACACGAACAAATTAGCTTTAACGATGTAATAAAAAAGTATGTATGAAGCTACGAGAAATACATACTTTGAAAAGGATGGAAAGAATACGCTCGTTATTAATCATCAATTCAATTTTGCTTCAAGTACAACAACTTTGTGTTTGCCCCAAAGCAGATTTTGAGAAGAAATAGAATTTGACATCTACAGATGTAGAAAAAGCCGTGGGTAATAATACGGTAGGTATTAGTACACAAAAAAGGCATACTTTGGTGTTATATCGATCGTATGATAGTAGAACGTCATCAGAGAACATCATTAATCCTTTAATTATTATTCATGTGTGTTATCATGTCATGTCATCATGGTTAACTCTACTTCCTGAAAATAAAGCAGTGATTGTTTTAAGTTCTTCACCTTTTGAATCTGGTAGGTTAATAAATGGTTGCAGCAGGGCTGCGTTGGCGATTCACCAGGTGGATATCAACATCAGGCAGATGAAAGGCGATTGTTCATAGCCTCATCAAAAGTTAGTTTGAAAACTGTTCTTTTCTATAATGGTATAACTTACCATCAATACCCGTTGCGCATGCTGCTGATATGAAAGTATGACAGTGCTGTTAGAAAAAATCCAGTATGGATCAGTAAAAATGCATGATCATGACGAAATTTAAAACAAAGAAAAATCTTTTTGATTTCGATTATCTCGAAAACTATTCGAGACATCGAAATACCGATTATGTATCTGTAATCAGGAGAAAATTGTAAGTTGATTTCATATATAACATGTCCTTTAAAGTTACGGGAACATGCCAACAGACCAACAGACAGACAGACGGAATGTACGAATTCAGATACAATTTTTTTTAAAATATCATCGAAAATAGAACTGGAATATCTGTGAAGACTTGAACGTTTGATTGATTGAAGGTTGATTGACCCCCGAATACCACCATTTTGCAATTCGCCATTGGAACAACACCAACAACGGCTCAAGATCGAAATCGCTTCCGTCCATCATCATCAGAAGCCCCCGACAGCGAGCCGATGCCATTATCAAGCCGAACATCTACAAAACAAAGCTTTAACAACCAACCAACAACAACAACTTCAGGTACTTAATATAAATTGATCGAAATTACATCAGCGATGCTCGCTCCATTCCATCAACGATTTCGCTCCAAGATAAGATAACATCCACCTTCACCGGTAGCTGCTGCTACCACCACCATCCACGCTGCAAGACCTTCAATCCACCATCTGCTGCTGCATCGAGTCCACTTGACCTAACCTACCTTTCCGCATCTAACGGCTAGTCAAGTGTCAATGAACGGAAACTAAGATCGTATTCTGCCTCGCATCTTAAAATATCAACATAATTATCTAGGCTGAAGTAGCTCCTGGGAGCTTAGAACGGCCTCCCGGGTTCGGCGGGGAATTAATTTTGACTTGTCTTGTCTTGCAGCGACAGGAAGTCTCATTATATCAGAAAGCAATGGCCTAAACGTTAATCTCTTGTTCTTGGACAAAAAAATGTGTCAAATGTAAATGCCAGGAACGATGAAACAATTCGTAAAAGTAATTAATAAAGATTCTGCTGCATTTATGCATTTGAAATCTAAATTTCCCAGTTAGTGATGCGAGATTGAAAGAAGGCATTTTTATAGGGCCGCAAATAAGATCGGCGATGGACGACGAACAATTTCAGGAATTGTTAAATTCAGTGCAAAAAGCAGTCTGGGAAATGTCTCCTCTTCTTTTCTTGGAAATCATAAAGCAGAAAACCACGGTGATATAGTGAGCAATCGTGTGAAATCATACCAAGCTATGAGATGCAACATGCCCTTAAAACTTCATTTCTTGGACTCCCACCACCTGGTCTTCTTCCCAGAAAATCTTGGTGCTGTCAGTGAACAACACGGGAAGCGTTTCTCTCCGTAGATTTCTACGAAGGAACGAAGGTACCAAGGCAAGTGGCAATGTTAACTATTATTGGACCATAAAGAGACATCCCGGAAGCAAAATATTTCCGTAAATCATTGTCTAGAAATTTCTAGGTAAGCTGTATTTCATATAATGTTGATTACGTAGGTATTAATTTTTAAATACAGTGGAACCTCCATAACTCGAAATCCAAGGGGCGCGATTATTAGTTCGAGTTATAAAAAATACGAGTTACGGAAAATTACGTGCAATTAGTATACGAAGTGTAAGGAGACACAATAAATTTCGAGTTGAAGAGAAATTCTAGTTACAGAAGTTCGACTTATGGGGGTTCCACTGTATTTTCATAAAATTTGAAATGAGTCTCACAAAAAAAACCTGCCTGATAGAAAAAATCTGAAAGCATATTCGAAATCAACACGAAAAATATATTGAAATTCACACAATTTTGTTTTTGTAAAAGAAAAAGTTTCTTTTTGTCGACCAGTGTAGTTAGGGTTTCCCGAGAATTCCTAGATATATGTTGTTTTGGGTGTGCGAATAGCAGCTCGAGACTTGAGCATTCTGAATTTTAATTTATAGGATAAGAAAACGTCGTTTCCCTCCAAAGATGGAGAGAATTGCAAAGTAAGGACCATAATAAGATGGTGGTAAGAGGTAATGAGAAGGGAGGAGGTGTGTGTTTCGCTTCTTATCTGATTCATTAAGATACCATATTTAAGGCGAAATGTACCAAATAAAAATCACTTACATGCAGTTGAACCTTCATTAAAATCTGAAGTTAGTCATACACGTTGATGTGATAGTCTTTCAAACAAGAAATAAGGACGTTTTTAGAGACGCCTTTAGTAGCCAAAGCGTCGAGTCTCAACTAGAAATCTGTGACCTGAAAAACGTTTTCGTACGTTTAACTTCCGAGAATTGCAAAAAATTAATCTCGAGTCTCGGGGACAAAATAGTGGCCGCCATAGATGAAGGCAGTAGTGAATATGAATTGAGGAATTTCAGTTGTTTGTACTTGGTTCATAGAAAGACTAAATGATATGAAATTTGGAAACGTTCGCGTGAAGCGGAAAACTGTTCCAAGTGGAAACTAACTCTATACCAATTTTTAATAGAATCGTTTGCGTTATGGAAAACAATGATGATCTAAGAAACTCTCTCAAGACAAGAAAAGCTGGATTCATTCTTCCCAAAACCGCTACAACATGCTATTTCTAAGAAGTTTACGGAAAGTATACTTCGTAGGTTCTTACTAATTATGGGTCCCGCGATCCACTAGGCATAAAACTTAAAGAGCAACTACAGAGAAACAAACGCTGCTAATCTATAGATATATTACTGTGGCTGAAGATTTGCCAACTACAACAACACGAGCTTTTAGAGGACTCAGTAAACAAAGTTCAACTGATAGGCCTTTTGAAAATCAGCTTTGTTTCGCAATTCTTAGTTACAGTTGTAGTGACTGGCCCTGATGCCCTAACACTGCTAGTGGCCCAAAATGTATTAACATCACATTATGATCAACCCAGGTCTGCTGCCATTTTGCATTTGATTACTAATTGTAAGAAATGATGTATTGGATCTTTTGAAGGGTTTCTTGGAAACAAGCAATCTTTTGAGTTGATTGTGTATTTTCAGGTTGTACCAAGAATGGTATCAGAATTTTTTGAAGAGTAATGAATTTTTTTCTTTGAGTTAGAATCTTGTGAAATATTCAGAATGAGAATTCAAAGATGTACCTTCATTTCTACAGTTGACAAGGGTTATACTGTCTAAGAAATTAAATAAAAGGTTGAGACACCAATTTCCAGAGAAAACAGAAAGATATTCTATTACGTACTATTACTTTATGTCTAATTCTCTGGTAGCGCTTTTGAATACTTGACAGTATGATTATGCGTATTTTCAGTAATTTTCTTTGCTTTGGTAATTTTCTCAGAATGCTCATCTAATTAGTAAGGTAAAGGTTTGTTTTTAAGTGTTACGATAATGAATCCGCTTGATGGTTTGGGTTCAATTATGAGGAATTCTTTTGTTGTTTCTTGGTAGTTTCAACAAACGATGTAAATAAAAAGTTCCGTAGAATTAGCAAATTCAGTAGACATTAATCACGTCTTAGACAATTATTTACAATAAATTAAGCTTTAACATTAACTACATAATATTAACTAATTAAAAATAATTGATAAAATCCTTAATAACAATAATTAAAACTAAAGACCGTTTAGCGAATTCGCAAGAAAAAAAGTAAATAATAATTTCCTTGGGAAACTGTTAAGTTTATTTTAGCAGGAAATTACGTAAGCTGTCTGAAGTCATCTGTATTAATTTGTAAAATATCTCGACACTTAACTTTATATTAATAATTAATGCTGAATACACAATCAGTAGTACACTTCAATATAGTTCAAGGACATTCTCATGTTTTCAATAAGAATTTTAATTTTGATCTGATTTCCATAATGCAAATTAATTTTAAAAAAAATTGTAATCACAGTTTACTTTATTACGACAAGGTTAAGGCTAATTGATTTTCCACTCAATTTTCTTGCTTTTCTTTCTTCTCATTTAACGTTTTTAAAATTTTGACGAAAAATATCAAACTAAAAGTAGACAAATACATACATTATGGGTGGGTAAATAAGCAGCTAGAGCGTCAGTAAAAAATGGCAAGACAAAACGTAACAAGTCATAGTTAAGCTGTTCAATAAGATTGGTCTACTTATAATTGCACACGTTGGAAGTGAAAATGGTTTTGTAGATGGAGGGCATTTGATATTCGAATCCAAACACACTGGAGACTATCATGAAGATATGAATTGCGAAAGAGCTCTCAATTGAAAGAGACAGTGACACGATAGAACACAGTGTTTAAATTAATCGACTCTTTTAAAATATTTTTAAATTAAACAATTAATAATTAAATAAAACTAATTGTAAACTGTAATTGTGATTCTTACTGTTCAAGAAAAATATATGTAGGTCATAACTCTGTATACTGGATTTGAATAAAATTGACGAGATATAATATATTCTCGTCTATGTCCATTCAATCACCCAAAGCTGAGAAATAGAAATCTCAATAACCTTTCCGAAATAGTATTTCATAACAAATGACCTGAATTTATGCTTATTCCTAAAATGAGCATCCACAAAGTCATTCTGCATATGAATGTTTCAGTTTGCAGATTCTCTGTCTCTACCCTTTCTTGCCTTTGATCAAATCAATCTTCTAGCTTCTGTCCTATAATAAAAGCCCTGAAAGTCCGTAGCACGGATGGAACTGATACCAAGCAATACGTGACATGAAAATTTAAAATTTCATCCTATCCACTCTCGATTTCAGCCTTTCGAAGGTAATCCCTTTTTATCGTTTTTAAATATGAGTTTCCTATACCTTCCCTAAAAAACAATCTTTTTTCTGCATTTTAATTTATAAAATATGAAGACGGTGTTTAAGGATATTAGAATTTTATACCTAAATTGCTTATACGCTCTGATGCTTTATATAAAAAAAATGTCTGAGAGATATCCTGGTATTCAGTTATGTAAATTCAGAATTTTACGCTATATTTACCATGCTCGTTCATGAATAAATTCACCTGTGTTTAAAATATTCAGGTTATTTTGTTTTATTTCTAAAACAAATAAAACCTGAATGTCAGTTTTTGCAAGTCTAATACAACCTTGATTAGTAATTACAATTAAAACTCTTTTCCTTCTAGTTCTCATCTAACAATGTTTTTCCCAGATTCTCATTTTAATTTGTGTTTCTGTTATGATCGATGTGAAACAATGCGTTGTAAATAATACGGCAATTAAACGTTTTCCAAGGTAAATAATTTACATCAGTGACATGAATTACATTACATAAGTAAAACAAGGAATTTCTCAACCAGGTGTCTGCATATTTATAGAATCTCGATATCCACGTAGGTGAAATTTCTAGGTTACAGTTTTAATAGCAGCGATATAAAAAGTGCAACCTTGAAGAATACTTTTCTTTGACAAATGCTTCAAGTTGATTAAATTCTGTTTGGTCGATAATCTTAAGCGACTTGTTCCAAATTGATAAAAAATTGCAAACACGTGGTTACCTTACAACCTTTAGATTTCTGTTTAATTTTTATTAAAATTCTAGCATACCACGTACAGTTTCATAAATCCACTCGAGGGTTCAAATTTAAAGACAATTTTATTTAAGGTTACTTTAATCGAAAATTTGCCAAAAGGATTGGTGTCCTAGAAAATTTATAAATCGATTTTTTTTTCAATTGTTCATTTTGGCACATCTTAGATAAGTCGTGTACGTCACAAGTCTGTGACCCTATAGGATGGGGTTGTATCTAAAATTTCTATCTTCTGCTCGTCTTGGTGGTTAGACTGAAGGTAACCTTGCTGGTGTTTTCCTACCCGTCCGCCGGCTCAGCAATTCCGCCCGAGTGCGGTGCACACATTGCATTGTGAATATCTTTGATACAAAAATTCCTCAATGGCTTCTAATCAGAACAAAAATAATTTAGATCAACTCAATTAATTTTTTGTCAAACGTAGACACTTAATGACAAATGGTTTTGGCGCGACTTGATGAAAGGACTCGCTTGCGGCGGGCGGTCTTGATTTAATTCGATATAAAAGAATATTAGACACTTGATATGCCAATTACCTATAAGTATCTATCTTAGACAGAGCCGTTCAAGAAATGATTTTTTTGCCAGAACTGAAAAGCCTACGAACTTGGGTGATGTAAACTCCATGGTTTTATCAAACTGGATAGAAGTACCCAAATATCTAGAAATTATTTAAAAAAATAATTTTTTGACATGATCAAGAGGTAAGAGCTTCTAAGACACATATTCCAGATCGTATCTGTTTGGTGTGCTTTG
>VTPC01004499.1:0-13081 GCA_011009095.1 Ignelater luminosus
TACTGTGATAATTTGAACAAAGAAATGGAATATCAAATTTTATAAATGAAATCCAACTATGAATTACTCTTGCGATAAGAATATAATTTTTACCAGCCATAGAAGAAACATAAAACAATTCGTTAAATGCGACTTAATTGTGACAATAAAACTCAAAGAAACCTTAAACAAAATATTTGTTAACCATAAAAATGACTGAATGAATTTTATAAACCGAAACGGAATAATACATTCATAATACATAAATGCGTTTAAAGCAAAACTTGCAGCAAAACCCGGATAATTATGCAAAACTTTAAAATGACATTACAATACTCCTTCCAGTTTTTTCTTTTATTGCTAATTCATTTTCTTAATAATAATAGTGACGACACCACGGTTACCTGATGACTCTTTAAGGTCCCATTGGTTCCTACCTCCTGCTTGCCTTAGTCAGCCGCCAAAAGTGAATAGTTTGGCAGGTGCCGTTACTAACCCAATCTTACTTCGCTACTTAGCCACTAAAACTGCTATAACACCGGAACAAATTTATCATAACTTTACAATAGCCGCTACCGTACTTTCAACAACAATAACTTTTCTTGATATATGCATTCCAAACGGCCTCTTAGTGTTTGGGCTTTTGTTCCCATTAAAACCTTCAAAAAAAACGAAATAGTAAGAGTCATTCCGAGAATAACAACGATAACAGCAATAATGATTTTTTTCAAACCTTGTTTACCGTAGAACAGTTTAGTACAAAAATATAAAAGACAGTCATTGTATTTAAAAAAAATTCTCATGTCTTATCAGCTTCACTTGTATTGTATAGACTATAGGGTGTCCCATTTGATAATTCGAGAAGCATTAGATTGAGATTTAGTATTTTGGTATACTTAGACTTCTAGCTTGCAAAAATGAAATTAGTATATTTTTAACAACGGCAACAACGTCGTCTTTGATTTGTCAAACGGAACTACTACTATTTTCTTGCTTTAATCGACAGCTTGTATGTTTCTTAACAAAAACAATTAAGGTTCTATAGCTCTAAAATTGATAAGACTATGTCATTTATTACTTAAAGTCCAATGTTGCCAGTCAAGTAAGTTCAATCACAGTTTACCTCAATTAATTTTTTTCTCGATGATTTGAGCTTGGAAAGATTCTTTGATCTGTTCTAACTTCGTTATTATAAATTTTAGACTAATGGTACCTTAATATTTTATTTCTTGACGGTAGCACACTTGAGTTGTTTATTTTCTAAGTCTGCAGACTTGAAATTTTGTGTTGGAAACTAAGTAGCAGCAGTAATTTTTTATTTTCTTGACTTTAAACTAAGAGAATTGCATGTCAGAAAGTTTTTTTTATTTGTGTGGATGTACCCCTTATGTAAAGCACAGATTAGCAAACTTCGATACATTCTCCAAAACGAATTTCTTTGTATTTAGAGTAACTCTATTTAGTTTTTTAATTAAATAACTGTATAAATCGGCCTTTCCATTCTAACCAAGGGCTGTTCCAGTAACGAGCGTGACAACATTAAATTTACCATCAGGAATGGTTCAATTCAATCTAAGATAATTTTTCGCCACTCTTCAACGCTTTGGATAGTCTTGCTTGAGAATAGTTATTGGGGATCCCACTTCAAACGGTGCAGGGAATTTGTTGAGCAGAGCAGTAATACTAATAATTTTATTAGTTTATTATTGCAATTTATATACTAATTAACAGTAGATAATTGTTTTTATTTTCATCTCTTTCTAATTGTATTGTTACCATTATCATATACATGTGGATGAAAATTTATCTTATCTATCTTCAGAAGTGGATCGTCTGTGTCAAATACAATGTACACTCGTCATCAAACGTATAACGTCCTTCTGTGTAGACTTAACTATTGTTATATAATTTTTAATAATTTTTTATACAATGACGCATTTCTAATATTGAACAGATTTCACCTAGAAATTACATTTGTAATTTACACTTCATCGTGTTGAATTTCTGTTTTGTTGATTCTGAATTACAATATCCTACGCTTTGTTGTTATACGTTACCCGTCAATGTTGTGTTGGTTTTATTACAACAATAATATTTTCTTTATAAATATCTTTCAAGTTTCATTATATTGCACATATTATTACTCGGTTTTGTAATGTGCTACAGCATTAAATATAGCGTTCATTTAGAACTGATCAATGATCATTTATTAAAACTTGATATTATTGAATTTCTTCTTTTTAGAATTATAATAGAAGCTACAAGTTATTAATTTCTATGAAGTAGTCTTGTATCAACTCTTTTATTTTAAATGCAGCACCCCCTTCATTCAATCTTGGATTCAGCGATATAGGTCTTCATTATTTTTGGCACCATTAAATATTAAATTGAATCTTCAGTCTAGATAGATACAGACTGATGAAACAGCAAAAGTCAGTAATCACAACAATGCATTTATTTATTTCCTTTAAAGTTCTTGTGAAACATAAAAAACAACAAATAGGAAGATAAACCTTTTTCTTGGGAATATTTTGTAAAATATACATTACGTTTGGCAATAACATTAAAGTCAATAAATAAAAATAAAATTTAAGTCTCATTGAAACATTAAAACATGTTATCAGATCATAACACCTTTCGGCGCCAAGTGCAATTATTTAAAGGGTACAACGAACTTAACAATCGGAAAACAAGAAAGTAGTTTTTGATTCTACCAGAAATGTTGTATCACGTCACGTGTTAATTAGACTATTGAAAAATATCTTTAAAAGTGTGATTTAAAGAACATCCTATTTGCAAATTGTTTATGTCGTCACACACGTTTCCTGAACAATCATGTGACTTTTTAATATCTTGAAATGTCCTAGCAATAAATTTATTTATCACTTATCACTATAATCTTTTAACCTTTATAGTTATTGTAAACCCATATAACCTATCGACTACTCTATCGTATGTTCATCTGAATACGTACCTACTTGAATAGTAAGATATATACTAATGATAAATGAAATGGTACTTGAAATGAAGGGCAAACGTTTCTAGAATGTGTTAATAAGAAATTTCTTTGCTGATACCGACCAGGAAAATAGTTTTGGAAATGTTTAAAATTTTTTGAAGTTACCTGGCTTCTATGTTTCTTTAAAATGCATCTTTAGTTATTTTGAGAAGAAGTAAAGGCATTTTTAAGTATAGTTCATGAGAAGGAGTGAATCAGTTTTGAATATTCTTGTATATTATACTGGATACGTAAATGATTTCTCAAAACTAATACCTACCGAAAGTGATCTATGACGATGTATGTTGGGCTCAGTTCAGAATCATCATCTGTTGTTAATGACACTGTATAATGTTAATGTAATAATAATAAAGATTGTTGTTGCACAATACTGTTAAATCTCATTATTGTATGTGCACACCCCCCCTCTTCTTTAATTATTATTATTACTCTTGATAATTTCTGTAAAGACATACTTCATTGTTTAGGCAAATAAACCGTTAAACTGTTTTAAAAAAGATGCCAATTATCTAAATTTCCTCTAATAAATTAACAGAAAAGATTTATGTATTTCTAACCAACATCATATGACTAGATTGTCTATTGTTTACACAATTGTTTTACATACAGGTGCTCCTATCTTTCGATTTAAATTTGCTCTACTTTACAATTATCACCCAATATCCATATTTTAGCACAATATAGATTTCGTAAATCTTTTAATTAACAATTCTTTTTTCTATTTACAGATTTACTTGTTAAACATTACGTACCAAATGAAGAACATACTCAAAATGAAATTTTTGACAAACTCACAACCTACTGTGGAAAACCATTAAGCGCCAATATGAGCGAAATTGAACCTCCAATTAGATGGGACTTTTATCATTCCCTGTTTTTTGTTATTACTGTAGTTAGTACAATTGGTAAGTAAACGTGGATTTATTAATGCGTATAATATGAAGTTCAAGTATGTAGAAATAAATTCAAATCATTTGATACAATATCTAACACTCCCCGATATCCAAAGTTTAAACAGAAATACCCTATTTTAATAGATTATTATATAAACTGATAAATCGGAGGAAAAATAATTTTTCCAAGAAATCCAAACAAAAAAACATCGTTATTTACTTACTTTTTATTGTTTAGGTTATGGTAACCTAGCACCCACCACTACTATAACCAGAATATTCATGATATTTTATGGTATAATAGGAATACCTATGAACGGTATCGTTATTATTACCTTGGGAGACTTTTTTGCAAAATCGGTAAGTCCATTAGTCTTAACATGAAAACTTAAGATTAATTTCAATTTCGCATTTTAGTTCGTCAGACTCTATGACAGATGGAAGACATTACGAGTGCAACATGCCCTAGCAACTTTAGGATTAGTAGGGCAAGTTGCGTTATACTTACTTCCCGGATTTACATTCTTCATTTTCTTACCTTCAATATGCATAATGTACTATGAAGGTTGGGCGTACGACGTAGCAGTTGCTTACGCCTTTGTTACCCTCACGACCATTGGCTTTGGTGATTACGTAGCTGGTAAGTTTAAATACAAATATTTCTCGTATTACACGTGCGATAAAGCAAATTCCTGAGATTTCCCTGCATGTCTGTAAACAATACAATAAAGATTATATCGATTTCAATATTTAAGTTTGTCTGAAATAAAAACCGGCATTATGCGGCTCCTGAATTTTATTATTATTATTAAGTACTTAATATTGTTTTGTATATGATTAAGATAACGTTCATAGATTATATCGTTCTTTGTAGGTTAAGTAACAATAACAGTTATCGGTTACATGAGATACCACAGTAGAGTTGAAGGTCATTATTTATTTTGTTGACAAAAAACTGAATATTTCCACACTAAGATCAATCTAAAAACATTACCTTATAAGAAATCTTCTATCTCTCTCTTGTATTTTATCTCTTAATTAAAACTGTGTTAGATAATCAAACGCAAAGTGCACTGTCTTAAGACAGAAATCCTTATCACATAATTCCAATGTCAATGGCCACTCTGATTTAAAACAAAAATTAAAGGTCGTCATTTCCTTTATTTCCACCATAAATTGGATTAATCAAAAATTATTTTAAATTCTTTTTTTCAGGTATGCACGAAAATGGTTATGGTCCAGTCATGTACACCGCCTACAAAATATTCCTGTTATTCTGGATAATATCAGGCTTAGGCTACCTTGTAATGGTCTTAGGTTTTGTATCACGCGGCATGAAAAGTAAACAAGTACACGAAATTGAGCACAAGATTGCTTCTAATCTAAAGAAAACAAATCACAGAATAAGAGAAGAATTACGCTCTCTTTTAAACGAATACCTCTTGATGCGTGTAAAAAGAGTTTATCGTGAGAAGTTCATTTATGTACCTAGTAGACCTAAAAGAAGTCAGAGTTGTCCCGATTTAACTATATATAGAGACATGGAATCCCCTACAATGGCAAGAAAGCGTGCACTATCTGCATGTATACATAGAACACCTCAAGAAATATCTAGAATTCAATCTGATACTGACTTAGAACGTATTGATAAAGAAAAGACCTTCAAACCGTCTTCCGCTCTTGCTGAGCCAAGCCAGCTTTTATTGAGAGTTGTAAATGCTTTAGGAAATTATGAAACTCTTCAATCTACTACTAGTGCAAGTGCAAGCAATGATAGTTCAAACTTAGAAGGAATAGATATGTTCCCATCTAGCGAAATACTTGCAAGTGAAAGATATGGCTCGGGTTGGTCAATAGGTAGTCAGAAACTTTCGGCTGTACCTCCAAGAATTATGAGACCAAGAGCGGCTAGTGAATGTAAACAACCAATGTGTGAAAAAATAAACATTAAAAATAATGACTTGACTTGGTATGGACCTTCGGCAACGAAACGACTGCAAGAATTACGTGAACAGGGAATATATGGAAAATCACGAAGCAAAACACTTCCACCGCTTAACCCTGTTAGCCAACCACAAAGCTTCTTTGCCAGACTAAGAAATACTTTCAAACCTTCTAAAGATAGTGAGAAACCAAAGAATATAGATGTCGAAGCTCAAGCGTCCACTACTGATTTCAGTGGAGAACAAGCTAGTTATGTTCAGCAAACCGAACAAGGTAGAAAATCGTCTGCGTTCTCTATTATTGAGAAAGATCATGTTTTGGAAGAAACATCTATTGCCGATTTCCTTCGGGCTTTAACTGCTATTAGTGTACCTGAGATTAATGTGCCTCCAAAACGAAAATTAGGCACTGCTAGTCTAACTCCCCCCCAAGAATCGCCACCAAAAACCATTCGAGCACCTATTCGAGCACCATTTTCATCAAGAAGATCATCTTTGATTCCTGCATCTCCTCCACATGATATAAAAGATAGAAGATTCTCTTTAAGACCAGAACCTTTTGGCCAAAGAGATATATTTGCGCCACCGCCTCCCTATTGTCCATTCCCTGAAACAGCTAGTAGTGTGCCTTCAAGAATGATTACACGCAATAGAAGATTTTCATTAAGACCAGTGACTACATCCGCTACAGCTAGTCCTGTGCAAAGACATGCGTTAAGATTAAAACAGACCCTTCCACAAGATCCTAATTTTAAAAATACAAAGGATGATGATAGTACTGCATAGCATGCCTAATATATTTTAGGTGCTTCCATAATAATAATAATAATTGGGCAAGTTTTAAAATGATTTATTTATATAATGATGGCCATTTAGGATATTTTGACTTTAGGTTTAGTGTATTAGCCAAAGAAATGTTTTAACCTTAGAAAACAGCACTAACTACTTATATAATATTACATATTTAGCTTATTTTATACTGCATGCCTTATATAGCCGTGCTGTTTATGAGGTTAAATAAAATTTACAAACAAATTGAGCATATCATATTGAAATAAAAGTTGTGATTCCTCTTTAATGGAACAACTTTTGGTTTTCCTTGTATGTTAGCCTTGGCAAATAGAATATCAACAGTTTTGCTTTATAGCTGTTAATATTGTAAAAAGTAGATTGATAATAACTTTCCTAGTAGTAGAAATATCTTTATAGTGCCATAAATTAGTTAATTCCACTATATGACATTATTAAAGATGATTATAGAATTAACTTACTTAGATGGTATTAGTACTAATGATCTACTAACTAATAAATCGAACAAGTATTACATACCTATTATTCTTGATGTAAGATAAACTTGAACAAAAAAGACCAAAAATGAACAATATGTTGTAAATTTCCATAATTTACAACTATAACTAGAAAGACTGATGACGAATTAAATTTAAGGTATTGTGCCTAAAATGTATTGTTTGATTGTTTTCCTATGTTTGTGTGTAAAATACTTTCTTAGATTGTAAATTTTGTAATTTTTTTAATTGTACAATCCACCAACGAGTATGTTCTTCAAATGTACATTTACACTATATAAATAAAAAAAATTCTAGTCTATGTTGTTTTTCATTGTTACATAAGATATAATGTGTTGACATGTTCTTCTCTATTACATAAATAAGTTTTTTCTGAAAACTGGATTATAGTATTGTTTAACTCTTTTGTTGGGCTCGTGGTCAAATCAGAAACTTTGCTGTAGCCAAAACTTGAAAGTTTCTTCGTTACTCAAAATATTACAACTTTCTTGTACTCAAAACAGTGTGATTCAGTTGAATTCAGTATAGCTTTATCTGATTTTACCAAGAAGAAAAAAGTATGGTTGTCATGGTAATTAAAGAATATTTAAATTTAAGAAGGAAGTAGAAACAGACCCACTGTGTTTGGATTTTACTTAAAAGGTTGTTGATAAAGAAGACTTGCTCAAATTTATGACATTCTTAATTTGAAAGAAAAAGCTGTTCATTTCTCTGAAATTTGTCGAGTTACATCTACCTGCATAACAAAAGTTTCTGTTATTGCAAATATACAGAATGTCTAGAAAATATATCGCTACTTAAAAGATGTGTAGTGTATCTAGAATGGTTATTAGCACTTATCAGGCAAGTGTAATTTGACATCAAGACAAAGCGTGCACTTCCACAACTAAGAATTAAAAAAAGCAAAAATATACTGACAGCTACATAGCTCTTGTAAATGCTAATAATCATTCTCAATTATTCCTTCTAAGATTTGGAAATAAACCATGTTATACAAAAAGATAGAAGTTTGAGAAGTCAGACATTTACAATAGCTGCTTCAAATAGAAGAAACAAAAAAGACACAGAAAACATTGTACTTAGTAAATTATCTCATTGCCCAAGAGGTGATGGTTCAGACAAAAGAGAAAAAGAAGTTAATAAAACTTTGTACTATTGTGAACGAGAAAACTATCAAGCAAATTGCAACAGTACTTAGTACCCCAAATAAGGCCGTCGCAAAAGTCGACAAATCAAATACTTTGCTGCAAATATCAAGATCCAATTGGGAACTTTTTTAAAATCTGCTGAATTTACTTAGTAGATAAATGAGTCTATCGATATGGCTGGACCTTCGTGTCTTACTTGCCTTCATTCGAACCATCGTCAGAAGATTTTCTTCTTTGTGAAACCTTATCCAGTCATGCGAATAGCGCTGATATCTTGTTAATCTCATTAACAATTCTAATAATCTTTATTTGTGTTACAATAATAGTTCTACAACTAAAATGTTAGATACAAATATCACAATCCGTTATGAGGACTGAGGACACACAGTCAAGCAAAACAGCAGCTACAAATGAACCTTTCTCCAAACGTCCAAACCATCAACAGTTATTTCAATTAAATGGTTAATTGCTATGGTAGTGGATCTATTGCTATGAAAATCAAACTTCAAAATACAAGCATATTTAATTTTTATGAGAGGCAGTGACATACTTAATACTCTGAAATCTGAAACAATTGTATTAGTGTGTATGTTCACAAGTTTTAGTTGTTGAAATATGAAACTTGCCTATTTGACTGATAAATATATTTAAGAAGATACATGAAATAAATCCTTCGCTGCAAGGAAAGCAAGTAGCAGTTTCTACTGGTTGTTGTAACTTTTGCCTATTTAAGAAGAAACTGTATTTTTAGTAGTGTATGCATAAGTTTTTTCCGGTTTTATGGTAAAAAAAACACGTAATTTTGAAGGGGAATTAATTTTTTTTATTCAAAATATTGGCCATCGGCTTCGACACAGTTCACTCATCTTTCAGGTAATTTATGAATACCATGTCAGAAAAACTGCTTGTCTTTTGCGCCAAACCATTCGTCGAGCCATTTTCCAACTTCCTCGAAATTGCTGAAGTGCTGCTCTGCGAGCGCGTGCCCCATTGATGCGAAGAGGTGATAGTCAGATGGCACGAGGTCTGGGGAGTATGGCGGATGTGGAAGGATGTCCCATCCGAGCGATTTCAAGGTGTCTTTTACTGGTTTTGCTGTGTGAGACGGAGCATTGTCGTATAACAAAATCACTCTGCCATGTCTTCTGGACCATTCCGGTCGTCTTTCGATTAATGCGTGGTTTAAATTAATTATTTGTTGGCGATAGCGTTGTGTATTAACGGTTTCGCCGGGCTTCAAAAGTTCATAATACACAATACCGCTCTGGTCCCACCAGACACAGAGCATGGTCTTCTTGCTGAAGCGATTTGGCCTTGGTGTTGATGGACCGGCTTCGCCAGGTGAAAGCCACGATTTTTTCCGCTTCGGGTTTTCAAGATAAATCCATTTTTCGTCACCCGTCACAATTCGATGCAAAAATGATTTCCTTTCGTAGCGTTGAAGCAGCATTTCACAAGTGACTTTACGATTTTTGATTTGACATTCATTCAAATTATTTGGGACCCATTTACCGAGTTTATTGATCTTTCCCATTGCTCGTAAACGTCTGCTGATTGTTTCTTGTGATACATGTAATGCTTCTGCTAATTGCCGTTGAGTTTGAGTTGGGTCATCATCCAATAGCTTCTGCAATTTCTCGTCTTCGCATTTTTGTGGTCTACCAAAGCGCTCACTGTCTTTCACATTAAAATCATCACTTTTAAATTGTCGAAACCATGTTTCACTTGTTCTAATCGATGGAGCGTGTTCACCATATGTTTCTAGCAGCAAACGACGACTTTCAGTAGCCTTTTCCTTTTGATGAAATAAAAAAAGCAATGTTCTTTTTCAGGCACGAAACTCGACATGATCACTGAACGATAAAACAAAGACGCTAGTTTTTGGCGGACTCAACTTGTGTGTGTTTGTCGTTTAATGTCAGATGAACAAAATGGCTTCTGTGTCAAATTAATGGGCTGCGTACTTTTCGCTGGCGCCATCTCTTAGTTAAACCGAAAAGAACTTATGCATTTCATTAGAAAAATGATTAAAAGCTTTTCTCGTAAGTTTTTCAAATTCTAAATTTAAATCAAGACTAATGAAGTAATTGTTTTTTAAAACTTTAGTAGAAACTCAAACATAGTTAAAACGATTTTCTCTACTTGGTCAGGAAGATATGGTACCATTGGTTCGACAAAGTGGTGGAACTGATTTAAAACAAAGCTATACAAAGTGTACTGATTTAACTGTACAAGCAATTGTGTTGCGGTGCATGCTTTGATCCTCAAGGACTTGCTGAAGCTGGACCATTTTATCATTGGTTGAATGTCATGATGGAAAGTTGAAAAGAAAAGGTAAGAATCTAGAAACTAATTTTATAAGAAAGTTTGAATTTTTAATGTTGAATTTTTCACATTTGATAAATTTACAGTGCAGGAACTTATTATTTCTGGGTGCATATTCTTTTAATTCCGTCTTTCTATATCCCTGATGATGCTGGATCACTGCATTGCAAAAAGACTATTTTGAGAATTATCTCTTTTGGCTCATTGTCGCATTACAATGTTATTCCTGTTCAGCGATCATGTCTGTAGAATATAAATGTTTTATATATTATAGCAAACCCTTCAAAAATTGTACTTGGGTGCATGTGAGATCTGATCAATCGATTGATCTATTTTATTGCAAGAAAATGCGTTTGTTGCACCTCTCTACCTCACTCTTCTTCACTATTTACTCTTTGCTCAACTCTACTGAGAAAAACAAAGCAGAAAAGTAAATATACCAACAATGACTACGAATCGTTGGCTGCTTGGATAGTTAAGCGTCTGACTATCGATGCAATTATCGTGGGTTGGATTCCCAACCAAGGCCCTAAGATCTTTCACTTAAAGAAAAATCTGTAAAACAAATGCTATTCTTTGGAAGGGACGCTTAAATTTTAAAATCCCAATAGTAATCCGCAATTTTTGAATTGATTCTAGGGCTCTATAGAATTAATTTCAAAGATTACCTTTTGGGAATGGGTAACTTAAAGCGAGTTTTCAGTATCGCATTTAGTGCCATGAATGTGCATACGAGGGTGGTCTGAAAAGTTCCCGACCTCGAAGTGAAGATGGCAGCACTCGTAAATAAAAGCTACTGAATTTCGTTGTTCATCTGTTGACAGTTACTCACCAAAGTTTCAGCCATTTTGGACGCGCAGTTTTTATGTAGCAGTCGTTTGAGTGAGTTGATGTGAGTTTTTTTGTAAAAATAAACAAAATCGAGTATCGAGCTGTCATTAAATATTTGTTTTTGAAAGGCAATACGCCTTCGCAAATAAAAGATGAGTTGGATTCTGTGTATGGGGACTCTGCACCATCATTTACCACAGTGAAATTTTGGGCTGCTGAATTTAAACGTGGCCGTAAGAGCTTGGGAGACGATGAACGTTCGGGACGTCCAAAAACTGCAACTACCGACGAAAACATCGCCAAAGTTCATCAAGTGGTGCTAGACGACCGCCGAATTAAAGTGAGAGAGATAGCGGAGGTTATGAACATGTCAAAAGAACGTGTTTGTCACATATTAAATCAACATTTAGCCATGAGAAAGCTGTCCGCGCGTTGGGTGCCGCGTCTGCTCACGTTAGACCAAAAACGTGTTCGAATGAATATTTCCAACGCTCTTTTGGCGCAGTTTAGGCGAAATAAATCCGAGTTTTGGCGCCGATTAATTACTGTAGATGAAACTTGGATACACCATTATACGCCCGAAACAAAAATACAGACCAAACAGTGGACTGCAAAGGGGGAACCGGCTCCAAAAAAAGCAAAAACTGTTTTTTCGGCTGGGAAAGTGATGGCGACTGTTTTTTGGGATAGTCATGGAGTTATTTTAATCGATTATCTTCAAAAAGGAAAAACCATTACAGGAGCATACTATGCATCATTACTTGACAAGCTGAAGGCAGAACTTGCGAAAAAACGGCCACATTTGCAGAAAAAGAAAATCCTGTTTCACCAAGACAACGCACCGTCTCACACCTCAGCGGTTGCCATGGCGAAAATCCACGAATTACGGTTTGAACTGCTTGACCATCCGCCTTACTCACCAGATCTAGCCCCAAGCGACTTCTTTTTGTTCCCTCATCTAAAAATTGCGCTCGGAGGACAAAGATTTTCGTCAAATGAAGAGGCAATCACCTTCGTGAACAATTATTTTGCAGAGAAAAATGCCGAGTACTATTTGGACGGGTTACAGAGATGGGAGCATCGCTGGGAGAAGTGTGTAGAGTTACAAGGAGACGATGTTGAAAAATAAAAAAAATTTTCAGAAAAAATGTCTTGTATCTTTGTTAGGTCGGAAACTTTTCAGACCACCCTCGTACTTACCTAAAATTGCTTTTAGTTGAATGAATGAAGTTGGCAATTCTCTACATGAAAGATGTTGCAGAGATAGCAGGCAGGGTTGCACTAGATGCATTTTTCAGTTTATTTACAGAAACTTTTATGGACGCGTAACTCTTTGAAAAACAAACGAAAAACAGATGAATTTTTAGCAAAGTGATATGGCATGCTACCCCTTAATAAATAAATTGCTTGCAAAGGTTTCCATATCTCAGGAACAAGTATCGAGAACTTTCAAAAAAAAAGCAGACCATTTTCAACAACGTACCTTTATAAATGCGCTTTCTCAACTAATACGGTAACAAAAACTAAAAACCACAATAGTCAGCTAGATAATCAATTAATCTTACCAATTCAACTTGAACTTCATGGCTTTCTGCAGTGTCTCAAAGAACAGTGACACAGTTCACACTAATCAACT
>VTPC01004501.1:0-20542 GCA_011009095.1 Ignelater luminosus
TAAAATATCTTTTTATCTTCTTCAAGCAATAACTAAACATTCCATAAAATAAACTATGTCTGTTAGTGAACAGTATAATGGCAATGGAATTATGCAGAATTAAAAAGAAACTTCTGTCCAATACCCACAATAGTGAAAAGTCTGCTAAGGTAATGAATGTGTACCTATAGAAATGTCTTATATTTTATATCATTTCTCTGATATTACAAGCACATACATTATATAATAAATAATAATTAGAAATAATAGATCAATACATTTAAGTTACCAGCAGTTTCTAAAAGATTAATACTTAGAGACTTGTTTTAAATACTTGGAAAGCTGATATGCTTAGCTTTAGATAATAATTATAATTTATCTTTTTTGTACGCTCCAAAACATAACTTACTTAATATTAAAAACATGACAGGCAAATAAATTATGTCATTAGGGCACAATCACAAGATAGGATTCAGATAAATCTGGTCTACTATTCAAACCCTTCTTGTTTATATAGAGAGAAGTAGTAATAATTAGTGCTTAATAAGTACAAACTTAAATTAGAAAAAAGCAAGAAAAACAAGTCTGTAATGATGTGGCAATTTAAATAATAATAATAATTGAGTTATATATTCATTATTAGATAAATTACTTGCATGTGTAGCTTTAAATTGCCATGATAATAATGTGTCACACCAACATTCATTGTTCACCGAACGCTTTTTACATGAAACACTTGACAAGTCTTTAAATGCTTCACATACAGTGTTGTAGTGTATAAATTTGAAAAGCAAAAGATCTCTCAAACAGAGAGGTTCGGTCATGTGGGGGAGATATCTAGAGATATTATGTACGTTTGTTCTGAGGGTAATTTTATTTTTTTGTTTAAATTATGCAGCATCGACTGCTATGGTCATTAGCTGCACATATAGGTGGCGGGCAGCTAGATCATGTCACAAGTATATACAAAATATCACAGGCTATGTACTACAATAAAAAGTTCTGTAATGAGCCAGAAAATTATTCCAAGCAACGAAGGAAAATCAGGTACTTAAGATGATAGACTATTATAATCAAGACATAACAGATAAATTCACATCTTTTTTCAATGACTTTAAAACCATATTTAGTCAACTACTTAATCAAAACGACATTATTATAACCATGCTGACTACTGTCATAAATAAACTGACGCAATAATGGTTTCTTCATTGAGAATAGCAGCCTGGAATGCCAACGGCGTAACTTTTTCTTCTCCCTTGGTCCTCACTTTTTAGTAGCTGGAGGCAGGAACGCCAAACACACGGCCTGGGGATCCAGACTAATTAACCTAAAGGGTAGAAATCTAGTAAAGGTCATACTCAACAACAATCTAAGTTCTCTCTCAACCGGAGAACCAACATACTGGCCAACCGATTGGAACAAACTTCCTGACCTCCTAGCTAGGTAACTTAAAGAATATCTGACATATACAGTACAACTGAGTACAATCTTGATCTAAGTTCTGATATATTCCTATTATAATAACCTTGAATACTAGTGTCACTTGGAGAACACCACAACTCCGGCTATGCACCAAAGAAACCAAATGGGAATACTTCCAAGACGTTATCACTGAAACTACCAGATTAAATGTTCCACTAGATACAAACCAGCAAATTAAGGACGCAGTTGATTATCTAACAACACTTATCCAAAATGTGTCGTGGGAAGTAACACCACACAATCGGAAAACAGTGTAAGATCACCACAATTTACATCAAAGAACTTGCTCTTGAAAAACGTAGAGCTTGTCGCAGAAGGCAAAATACGAGAAACCCTATAGATAAGGTTCACCTAAATCGTTTGAATCGCAACTTACATACAGCCATACTCCAAGCTAAAAATTAAACATTTAAAACCTACATCATCATCAGATGATCACTCGTTATTACTCCTACATAAAAGACAATTTTGGGATAAAATCTTCATAAATCTACTTATGAGAGACGTGGATGTTTTGTTTAGTGCATTAACTTCGACCTCGTCGAAAAAGCCATCTGCGTCCGTGTCTCTTTCCAAAACTAGTGGTGAGCGAAAAATGAATTACTGCTGTCTACGTTATTGATGGCATATAAAAGACGTTCGTGGGATAACACCTTCACTAATCTCGTTCTAAGAGACGTGGATGTTTTATTTACTGCATTAACGCGAACGAAAGATGAAGTGTTATTGAATACATGATTGTTCATAGACAAAAGGAATTCGTGTGATTTTCCTTTCACAGATGTCGTTATGGTAGACATGAAACTTTAGTTTAGTGCGTTAGCTTGGACCTCGTTGAATATGGTGCGCTTTGCTCAGCATAGTTACAAATACTAATATGTGTAATAAAAGTGTTTAATATAGACGTATCTGTCAAAATGAAAAGTTAAATTAAAGAGAATTTATTTGGATGGCTTGTGAAGTTCTAGCCCAGATGGCTATGTGTATAGTTATATTTAATTCAGTTACTAATAATGTCAAACTTTAGGCGCTAAAAAAAATATAGACGTCTCATGTGTCCCTAAACGAAACTTGTACTAATTGAAAATACATAATGTGTGAGCAATTTAGTATGTAATTCCTTTGGGGACACGTGGGATAACACCTTGAAAGAAGGGTGGCCCAGATCTGACTTTTTACCGTATAGCCTCCTTTGTTGACATGAAAGAACTCGGACTAATGGACAGAAAGAAGTCTGAAAAGAATGACAAAAGTCGCATTTAGAGAAGCAAGATGAATTCAGATTTTGAAGTTTGGTTTAACAAAATACAGATACTCTTTTGATGAAGCGGAAGAATGGACCATTGTTGACATCAGAAAGAACAGACAGACGAACAGAAGACAATAAAAATTAGTAATTTGATTTTAATGGCCATTGATAAAAGTCATTGATAACATTCAGGAACAGATTCCTTTTATTCCTGAAAACTTCAGAGGATTTTACCAGAATCTAATCAGAGATGAAAATATTCTTTATGTTAAGCCTATTATTTTTGTAAGTCATGTTAGGAATAGTAGCGTTAATACAAGATTACTTTAGTAATACCTTTTTGTTTTTCTGTATGTTTAGTCCAGCTTGAAATAGTAGTTTACGTAACTAGTCAGGAAAGCGATACTTTACTGGACGAGTAGACAGGAAGTCCAGTAAAGACGCTTTACTGACATGTTACGTACAACATCTTTTCCAACACCGTTTTTTTTAATGCCGTAATCACATACAGGATGGTGTCTGGTACATATAGGTATACCAAATTCTGCTTTTATTATCTTTCCAGTTGATTTTACGGCAAATATGTAAAAATGTCCATGATGGAACTAAATGTATTTATAACTGAGATTTTCTAATAGTTGGTTTATTTATACTGTATATTTTTAATGAATTAATTTTTAAATGTAAGGTCCTGTACTTTAAATATTACCGTAATTGAAGAATCTTAAGAATGAAAGAATGTGGTCATTTGGATACAGCGCCTAACTTCTAATCTAGAGGTCCTGCGTTCGATCCTCGCTGTCCGACACCTTGTGACGTTGTTAGTTTTTTCTTTAATTTTTATATTAAGTTTTTTTATAAGTAGAATTATTCTAGTTAATTATTACAAAAAGGAGATGTCAAATAAAAATTTAAAAAATAAAAAGAAGTTACTAGTTGGCAGCAGGAGTCGAACCTGGATCTCCTGATTAGAAGTCAATATCTGTAACCAAACAACCAAATTCTTCATTTGTTGAAACTGTCAAATTTCAGTATTTGCATGACAGCACTTTAAATTTGTATTAAATATTAATAATAAAGTGCATTTCATTAATAATGATGTAAATAAAGTTGGACAGTATTTAATTGTAAACATTTTTTGCATTTACATATTTGAAGTGATATAAAAGCAGAAATCACAAACAAATTAAAACCGTTTGAATTGTTTCACAAAAATCATGTTGTCTGTGAAGGTGACAAAAAAAAATTGTAAATATAAAAAAATACACGCTCTGACCTGTTGGCGTTGGTTTTGGGTAGGTAATTACATACAGGATCGCTAAAAAGTTTGGAAACACGCTACGCTCGCAGGAACAGTAAGAGATAGACAAATGAAATTTGGAGAGCTTAAAGTAGGTATTTTGTGCCATGTTTTGCAAAAGTAATTAAAAACAAATCTTTAATTGCTTTTTCTTACGGCCGCCATATTGAATTTCTTAAAATTAAACACGCGGTATATGACCCCATATTTGGATAGAGATTTTCAAGACAAATTCAATGATATAGGGGTTGCTATACTTATCTTGAAAGGCTTTGGAGATAATCGCTATTCTTTTGTCAGGGGTTTCCCTATTAAAAAGTATGGAAACACGCTGCTGGTGCAAAAACGGTAAGAGATAGACAAATGAAATTTGGAAATCTTGAAGTAGGCATTGTTTGCCATGATGAAACATTAATAGAAGGATTTGCCATTATCCTCGAGACGATATCCTGTGGATACAAATTAAATACCAACTCATTTAAAACCTATGCTTTAAAGATTGCTCGAGTATACGGAGAAAAGTATCTATGGTATTACATGCCTGCGAGCGTACAAAAAAGTCTTATACATGGGGCAGAAGTAATGGACTCACTACTATTACCCATTGGCCAACTAGTAGATGAAGAAGCTTTGGAGGTTAGACATAAGGAATGCAGATATTACCGAGAGCACAACACTCGTAAAATCAGTCGAAGTAAAAATATGGAAGACCTTTTACACATTCTTTTGGTCTTGTCTGATCCGGTGATTTCTAGTCAAAGACGTCTAAGTAGAAAAAAAGTTAGACACCTGTCTCAAGAAGTTATCCATCTTCTTCAAAATCCTGAAATCCTCGTCAGATCAATTGCATCTGAAATTTCAGATACTGATGGAGACAGTTCTGAATCCGATAGCGATGCAGATTTTGATTAAGACGAGGATTGATAAATTTATTAATTCATAGGTAATCAACATTTTCTTTTTATTCTTTTGTAGGTATTATATTTCGCGTAATTTTAACATATGCACATACAATGATATCAAACTCCAAGTAAGACAGAAAAATGAAATTATTCTTGAGACTTAAATTTTTATTTGCCTCATTCAAAAATTATACTGCGTCATTTATTGAGAACTAATTCTAATTTTCAAATAAAAAGATATAAAAGGTTCATAAAAACTGACAACGTTTCTTTGCAAGACTGTTTTGATTTTTTAGATTCGTTAACATTCCGACCAGGAATCGCGCAAACCAAGCTGCTCATGCCCCAACAGTAGTTCCGAAGGTCATTATACAAATTATTTAACAAAAAAATTAAACCTTTTAATTTCTATCTTGTAGTCTAAGAATCAGTTTATCATATTTCATTCGTATTTTCTCTTTTTTACATCAATTTAGTAAAATAAAAACAAAAAATCCCAATAACAATAATAAAACGACAAAATATTCTTGTCGCCGTAAAACCTACTTTGGACCACAGTGCAGTGTACTGATGACAAAAGTATGTTGGGTTGCAGCGTAATTTTTGTAAAGTTTCTAAAGTATATCTAAACGTTTTAATGACGGAAATTTCTGAAAAACAAGTGAATGTCCATAATCGGTACTTATTTGTTTTCTTTTCGAGCTCCTACTACTACTAAGATTTTAAATTGTTTTCTGTGATGTAGATTTTGTTAATGAATATGAAAAAAAGTGTTTTGATGTTAATCCTTTATGTGATATTATTAACCGTAATTTTTATTAGCCGAAGTGTTATTCTTAAGAAAAACAGTTGCAACTTTTGAGGTTAAATGAACAATTCCTGTTAATTGTTAGGTTAAAAGGTGCACGTGAAAACTTTAAAAACTTAAAAAGTAAGTGGCATTACAAATAATAAATTAAATAAAGAATTGAAAACGCTAATAGTATTTAATAAAGAAATTTGTTTTTGCAACATATGTACTTATATTAATATGAAACACTGCAAATCTTTTACAAAAATAAAAAACTGTGATTGCGGCGTGTAATTAATTTGAAAATAAATCGTTTTTTTAATATACCTATAGACATCTATGAAATACCCGTTGTTTATCGTTTTAAATCTAATCAAGACTAGCATACATTACAGATCACTACAACGTGTCGGTAACTGAATAGATTCTGCATTAGATTTCTTGAATGGCTGTCAAATGTCACGCAGTGCGCAAACCGTTGCGCGCGTTTACAGAATTAAACCGTCCATGAATGTTTGTGCCGTGTAGTGTATTTAAACATGTTGGAGCGAAATCGGGTTGTTCTGTGATATTGTGGGATTAAAAGTGCTTAAAAATGTCTGAAGTGAAACGTGCAAAGTTAATTTCTTTTGGTTCAGAAAGGGTAAACAATAAGAACTCAAAGGAAATAGGAAAAACAGTGAGAATTGCAGTTATTCTACCCGAATCAACAGAAGACAAGTGCCCGGAGTTCAACTATAAGGACTTGTTCACTGCTACAAAGGTAAGTTATAACAGAAAATGGTCACAATTTTAGAGCAAAGCTATTGAATATTGTAAAGGAAAGTTCAAATTTCCAAATCAAGCAAGAATTACGATAATTCATCGTGCGTATATGACAGGAGGAGAGCCTGAAAATCGGTATTTCTATATGGTAGATCTCGGGCTTCGACAAATTCCATTTGGTCTTATTCAAAATGCCTGGACGTCTGTGTAATTATATAGCAAAGATACTAGAGAACAGACGCCATATTTGAAGGGTATGATGTAAAAAAAGACTTTGCATGGGCCTGAGGACCCCAAATAAGGACTTGCATAGAAGAGTATTTCCATATGCTTCCTAGGGTAGGACCTACGTGACAGGTCGGGATAAGCAATTATTTTATAAATTTATGACGTGAGCCACCTCCCTGGACTGTATCCTGCTTAGATCGATCAGTTTTATATCCTGTGGACCGCGTGGGGCGGCGTGCATCAGCCCTAACTGCAGGGCTGCATGACAACTTCTTTGCACACCATCACCGCGCTTGGGGAGATGCAGTTTTTTTAATCGTACCTGTTGGGAATACAATCGAAGCGAAGCAATTGACTTTAATTTATCGTTATTTGCATTTCCATAAATGACCAGTTTTAAGTTATTTATGCGTTGTTGCCATGTTTAACATTGTAAATTTTGCAGCTCTTGCACAGACCTACTTTAGTACGTTAATAGAAGGTATGACGCTATAAATGTATCTAGGCTTTTTGTACCGTTGAATACTTGGACGTTATTTAATTATAGTTCTTACCTTTGCGAAGTGCCCGTCAATATCAAATTTATGCGACCACATTAAACCAGTTGTGTGAGGGCAATAAGTCGTGTTTATGTTGTACTTTTATCAGTCTCCCAACTTGCAATGCTTGCTGCGGTGTTTACAAATAGTCAGGCCGATATTTTTTTGAATAATAGCATCAAGATACTAGTTTTTTTTATATAGTTTTTCACTTAATTAGCTTAACGTATCCATTAAGAGCCGGAACACTTTGGAATTTGAAACTTAACTTCTTGGCGACAGTACTCACGTGCTAAAGCAGCGCGAGCAAAACAAGGAACAAAACTTGATTTTATCTCTTATAATTCTCTCTTAATAATATAAGTAAGTAATATATTTTCCTAGTTTTTATCTTTTTCTGATTTTTAAGGCATCCATCGATTCTTCGATTTGCAATCAGACAACGCTGCATTATACATCCAAAACAGGCAAAACAAATGCATTTCACTTGATTGCATGAAATGATAACAAGCCATCTTTGGCATTCTAATTTTAAATTGCAATTTGATTGCGAATTTTCCGTTTTATTTTGTTTCATCTATGCAAATTTCCACGTGACGTTTTCCCAAATATCCTCCTGATCTAGCTGGACAGCTTTGATTCTAATAAAAGTAGGAGGTGCAGCAGTCTGGGTATGCGAAAGCGGCGAGTAGCCCGTCGCTCACGCTGCTTGCAACGTCCAAATGTATTTTTGGTATAAATATTTTAATTTTCTGGAAACACTAATTATTCCCTATTATTATTTTTTCTTGTAAAAGTCTTTGCTAAATTATTGCTAAAATATATATGGAGTGGGGAGAATGACCTCCAGGAGGATGGAAAGCGGGCACGTAACGGCGCGAAAGTATCAGGAGAACATAACAGAGAAAAGGTTGTGAAGCGGTTCGCTTGCACAACAATCTCGTTGCGTTTGATTTGCCGCTCGCATTTGTTTACAAACGCAGCGAGACGGGTTTTGAAATTGTGGATCGAACTTATACGCGCCTTTATTTGAAAGTTTTTATGAATGAACGCGTAACAAATTGTTTAGTTAGAGTTATAAATTGTAAACACTTTCATATTATTTGTAGAAAACAGTACGCTTATTAATATTATTACGTTCGCTTTCAATATAAAGTTTTGGATTTCTATTAAACAAACAATAAAACAAAAAAATTAGTTTTTGTTTCATTTTCATATCGGTTGAAAGTTATCAAAGCCAACTAATTGCTTTTCACTTGCAGTAAAAAGGTCAAAAAATTTTATCTTGATTGTGCTTATGTTTATTGTAATATTGATGCGTAGGGTGTATTTATAAAACGTACTGATTATTAAACTAGAAACATTCCGTATTTGGATTTAAAAAATGATGACTCAATTGATTTCTTTAGGAACGCTTTGTTTTTGATTATTTCGACTTTTGCTCACTAATATTAATGTATTGGAGATCCATGGCTTAAGGTACGTATGTATGGTATGTTTATAATAATAATAATAATAATAATAATAACAAACCAAAGTCACATATTTATCTAATTGTATTTTATATACAGAAAACTTATCTTTTAATTATTCTACAAATTAAACAAAATGAATTTTTACATTCATAGTTAACCGACAATTTCTCTCCTGAAGATGTTCATTTGAACGAAACCGGTTGAGAAAATTAAATAAAAAATAAAACACTTAAGGCAGTACTTTTATTCAAATCATCCAACACTAATATTAAAACCAGGAACAATAAAATTCCTTATTAATGATAATTAATAGTGTCGTGTCGCCTTGCTAGTTCGCAATTGATTAATTTTCTCCCTGTTAGTAGGTCAATAAAATAATTGTATACCAACTTGTTGTTTTATTTAAATAATAACAATAATGCTTATATTTGTTCTTACTCTTTGGGAAGGTTTAAATTATTATAATAGAGGATTACAGGTTATAGAATCAATCTAATAGTTAAAACTTAAGATTATCTATTTATTATAACTAATACAAAAGTCAAGAAGTTTCCACAGATAAAAAACTGTTTACATTTTCTCTATTCGGAATCAAATGAATCGGAAAGAGCTATTTTTGTATTGTTGAGCTGTCTATGAAATTGCGAAATCAAAACATTTGAATGATTCAAAGCCACCTACATATGAACTTCAACTTTTATTTATAAAAACAGCAGTTTTTTAGTTAACAGAATTTCCACGGCTTCTTCAATTATTTGATTACAAAGATTTAAACTTTATAGATAATTTTTTTTGAAATATTCACAAACATACAAATGATTGTGATATTTTTTCTTATTAGTAGGTTTCTCACTGAAATAAATTAGAACCATAGATCATGAAAGAGTATAAAAAGATCGTGAATAAAATACATAAACTATTGTCTCTCAAAAAGCATTAAATTTAAAAATCGACCAGCCGACCGCACGCCTATGGGCACCAACTTCCCAATTTTTTTAGTCTCGGTTATCCTATAAAATGCGATTTTTCAGGTACGAAAGCTGGTTTTACCAAAAAAGGGCATACTACACTTTTTACGTATTTTGCCTTCTCTTCACGATGGTTGTAGTCGATAGGACGTACCTTTGCCGCACAAATGACCAAAAACCAAACAACCACGAATGCACAAGAGATTTCAAAATTTCTTATCTCTGAAGTTCCTCCTGCCATCTTAACGAAATTAGGTTTGGGAGAGCTTCATGCCGAATCTCAGCATTAATAATCCAAAAACAACAGTGCTAGAAGAGATGAAAGGGAAACGGCACCCCCCCCCCCAGTTTTCAAGCGTCACGTATAAGTCACTAAAGTACATTTGTTGCAAAAGATTCGTCTCTGTAGCTCAGATGGTGTTCATTTCAGGACCGCATTTCTACCGTTTCCAGTTTTTCGCGTTTTCGACCTAGAAGAAGACGCAAATTACGTTTTTCTTGTTCTAATCGACCCCAAAAGCAGGGGAATGCCGCTGCTACCCACATAAGCTTGTTGATTTGATGATGATTTTCAGTTGAGAAAAGATTCTAGCTTGATCGGACCATAATTAACCGAATCACAATTTTTTTAAGTGGGCATCTAGAACCATAGAGAAAAGTGCAGAGTTAATTGAATCGAGTCGGGTTTTCTCGAATAGGTAGATAAGCACTCCTAGAAGACAAACCAAGAATATTACGTTGATAAGACTCCCCGGGCGGTTTTGATGGAGTTTGCAAAATTTGCAGATTCCCCGAACGGTATTTTGAAGGGCTTCCGGATTTCTTGGTTTTTCACTGTCATAGTGCTAGCGAAGCTGCGTCGATCGGTGATTCCCGTAACCCTTATAGTTTTTGGGCCAGAAGCTCTTCTTGGTTCAACCTGTTGCGCCCTTTAGCGGGAGGGATGCAGGTGAAGACACTCAAATTATTTAATTCCTATGGTGAGTAACAATTAAGTAGGATTTTCTCAAGAAGTAAGTCAAATTGGTTGTCATTATGCGATATCTGGCATTGACCTACCAACGATCAAAAAACAGTTTCTCTGTCCATACTTCATAGGCTACTTTTTTATTCTAAATTCAATTGAAAAGGTCATTATTAGAAAGGGGTATGTGCAAAATTTCAAATTGCTGTAAAACATTTATAAATTCTTTTCTTTTTGTTAGGCAGTTTTTTTAAACTTGATCAACAGTTTGATTTTTGTTACATATCCCCTTTTAACAGTGACCGCTTCAATTATAAAAACAAAATTTAAATATCATGGCCTGCTTTTGAGATATTGATGAAAAATGATTTTTTTTTTCAAAAAACTGCGTTTGCTCATATCATGCTTATTCAAAGAGCTATGTAGAGACTCTACAGGCAATTTTGTCAAACTCAACTGTTTTTGATAAATGCCATGCAATTTATTTTTTATAATGGAATGCATCTAGTTGGCCATGACTATAGTTATCTGAAAGGACGCATCTAGATTCCTCCAATACTATATGGTAGTATCTATGGATAAATTGGTGGTGATTGATGCAATGTTTTTTTTTGCAAGAGTTATGGTGATTCAAAGCTGATGTCAGATTACTTTCTTTACTTGTTAATCTAAGAAAATTTAAGAATCTTTATAGATAAGCAGAGAAAAGACAATAAATTAGACTCTTCAATCTGTCATAATTCCCTTACCAAAAACTGGAAAACCAAGTCAGAAATATTGTGCGATTGTACAAAACAACCTTCTCACATGAAGAAAAAATAAAATTACAGATACTAACAGGAAGGCATTAAAAAAAGTTATTTGAGAAAATAGACATGCTATGGACAACAGAAAATACTTTGAAGTGAAACAATCAGACATGTTTCGAAATCTACATGCCATAGGGAAGTTCAGAAGTTAGGATGTGGGACACTCGAGGTTTTATTTTTGAGTTGTTGCTTGTGTGTAAATTTTCAAAAATCATTCCATTTTCTAGCCTAGGGAAAAACCATTACTGACTGACAGCAAAAAGAAAAACAGATTGAAGTGGGTTAAAAAACATAAAAACTAGACTCAGGAATGGTAGAACTGTACATAGCAACTATACATGATGAGTCTTGGTTTGAGCTTTTTCTAAAGGTATCATTCTGTTATGGTGTGCTTGGATGAAATTGTCAGTACAGAAAACTATTTGAATGTCTTAGAAAAGTTTTTATTATCAACAATGCAAGAAGCTTTTTCACTTTTCACTTACTCCCAAATTAGAATGTACTTGGAACATATCGAGTTCCAAGTTCCTGTTTCTTTTTCTTCAAATGCTATATATGTATTGCAGAACGTACTTTTCATATACCTGTAAGTAACTTTAGAACATGCATAAGCAGTTTCTTACAACTCATTTTAATAAGAATTTTTGATATTTTGACAAAAATGATGATGCACCCAAAAGTTAGCATGACTGCAAGCAACTTTGAAAGCTTCATAACTAAAATGACCTTAATAAGCTTAAATACGAATTTTGGCAAGTGTTTGATCTTGACATTTTGTCAAATTTGTACCATTCAGACACTCTAATCACCCGAAATTTGCTCTTACTAGATTGTCGGTGTTATAATAATAAAAATTAATAAGTACAGATTTTTTGATTATCATTTGGATTTCTATTGTTTCAGTTTTAAAGTAAGTTCTTGTTTGTACAAATCTGAACCAAATTGCTCAATCTGGAAAAAAGTTATTGGAAGAAATTGGTAGTCTGATGTCATCCTTATTATTGAGTTTCCATAACTCTGGAAAGGGTTGATATAAAAAAAGAATTTTTGTACTAATCACCATCAATGGATATTACCATATATTGTTGAGGAAGAAATTTAAATATGCACCCCATATCCGCCAAAAACAGTAAGGTTTGACAAAACAATTAAATGTGTCATGTTATTGCAAATTTGTCTTTGTAGAGATTTCAGGTATAGCTCTTTAAATACGCAAGATATAAGGAAAAGCTGTTTAATATTTCGAAAGCAAGCCATGGTATTCGAATCTTGTTTTCACATTTGAATTCAAGATAAAAACGTAGCCTATGGTAACGGAAACAGTTTTTTGCTATCGTCATAAGGACAGCCAATTTGACCCACCCTGTACAGCTCATTTCAGCTCTCTTACTGCTAAAGTTTGAACAATATTACTTTCCCCATTCACGCGAATTTTGGGACACTCAGATGTTTTATAAAAGAATGGACTGCTTTTCTGATGGAACGCCCTATAGTATTTGTGTGTGTTCTCTTGCTTCGCATTTATGGAACTTGAACCTAGCTGTTCTACCATTTTCTTGCATGAAAACTCGTTTTGATCTAGAAATTTCCAAGGATAAGTGAATAACCATGTACAGTCCCTGGCCAAATTAATAGAATCGCCTACAATTTTAAACTTTTTTGGTTTTATGAAGGTGAAGAAATGTAAACCAGTTTGTATATGTATAGGCATCGTTATGTACAGGGTTGTTAAGAAGTATGGTCTATCATTTTATTTCAATATAATGAATAGGTAAGTTATATTTTGCTTTTATTAGTGATTTATCTGTCATAATCTGTAAATACTGAACCATACTTGATAGCAGTACTTTGGTAATTCAGGTGTAATTTGGACTTTTTGGCAAGCTCAATTGCAAGGTAAGTACACATATACACTAAATAATGTTTTTCACTAGATTGTTTATAATATAATATTGTTGTTAAACCATAACCTACAAAATTTTACTTCCCCTTTTTTAGATGGATAGGGCAAAGGACCTTACTGGAAAACAAAAATCGTATGTCACAGCATTATTGCACAATACCGACCTTAGTCAGAGAGAAATTGCAGCAAAATCATAGACGTCAGTGAATCGCTTAGCTAAAAAATTGAAAGCGAACCAACATACCAACAACCATCGTAAAGGAAGATGCGGCAGGAAAAACATTATAACACCTAAAGGAAAAAGATTTCTGAGAGATATTGCAGTGGAAAACCGTAGGGCAACTAGTAAGGACATCAAAAAAAAATTTTTGAAGAGGGAGGCTACAAGGTTTCAGAGCTTACCATTAGACGAAACTTACGAACTGGAGTTCAAATGTCAACGACCTATTAAGAAGTCTCGACTAACTAAAAGCGTTTGGAGTGGGCTAATGCTTACAGACATTTAACTGTAGATGACTGATTCAGAGTAAGGAACGGAAATATTTTAATTTGTCTATTTAAATAACGTTTTCACATCATTACAGGTTTGTTTTAGTGATGAACCCATTTTTCAAATCTTGCAAGATAGCCACAATTTGTAAGAAGAAGAACTGGGGAAAAGTACAATTCAGACTGTGTCATAGAGACAGTGAAACACCCTATTTCAGTTATGATATGGTCTGTGATTAGTGGGAAAGGTCTGTGCCGTTTGTACGTTGTTGAGGGTACCATGAGACAAGACCAGTACAAAGTGGTCCTGGAAAGGAAATTACGTCCTCAGTTACAGGAATGGTTTGGTGATGGTCCAAAAGTGTTTATGCAGGATGGAGTTCCCTGTCACACAGCTAAGTCTGTGACAAAGTTCCTTGAAGAGAGCAAAATGCCCGTATTGCGATGGTTTGGAAACTCCCCGGACATGAATCCAATTGAAAATGTCTGGGAATACCTAAAAAGACTATTGGCTGCGGAAATCATCACTACGAAGCAACAACTGCTCGAAAGAATAATATATTATTGGAACCATGCTGAGGACTTAAAGAATACTGCCATAAAATGCATAGAAAGCATGCCTCGAAGGATTGCCGCAGTCATTGCTGCTAGGGGTGGTTTAACAAAATATTAATATTTTAGTTGTAATTTCTTATACTGTTAATTTTTTTGTATTATATATTTTGTAATACAATAACAATACTCTACTTGCATTTTCATTATTATACCCCTAATAACATTATCTGTATCTAAAAAATTGTTAAGTCGATAATGTCGCAGATAAATGCGTGGCATGAAACCTTGTTCTCTCAAGTTTGTGTTATGTTTAAATCTATTCTCAAGTCTCATTACTAATGTCGCAGACTGTACACTTATAATATCAAAGAAAAGCATTCAAAACAAGTTATTCAATGGTACCAAAGCAAAGTAGGCGCTAACTGTCACTGCCTGATATTTTATATAAAAAATCTGACAAGTCAATCTGAAGCCATAAATTATCTTAAATAGACATTTGCATTTATTATGGTTTCAGGCCTCTAAGTTCTAGTGCCAAACTTCAGAGGTATATTTGAGAAGAAAAATTAGCAGACCCACATTTTCCTATCTTTCAGATTATTGTTATTAGTACCTTAACGATTTTTTTGTACTATAGATAGGAGAGATACAGATTGTTTGAGTGAGCAGTAACTTTTTTTGGCATCATATTACCTAAGAAAATACAAACGTAATTTGTTGGATTGACAGAAGCATAACCTAACATAACTTAGTGGATATTGATTAGAAACAAAATAAAATATGAAACGATGAATAAGTGTAAATTTGTAATAGTTTCAGAAGCTTTTTATTGCTGATGCATGAGTGAAAATTTTTAACATTTTTAGGTTAGTTCTTTAGGTGACATTTATTAGACACAAACTGTCCTTTAAATAAACCAAGTGTCAACAGAAGTGGTGAAAGCGAGAGTGAAAGATAGTTTTGCAGGCGTCGCCTATTACTCTACTACATAATATATTTTATTTACTGCTTATACAGAGCTTCGCTCCAGCGATCTGTGGACGGAAGATAGCGTCATTGTTTGCAGAAATATTAAGAAATTTTAACAAGACTAGTTGTATGGAATGTTTACTTGTGTGTTTTAAAATTATTCTCAACCACATATGGTGTTCCACAAAAGAATGACATACTGACCTGCTGTTGCAAATAAAACGTTCTACGGTTCTTGGTCTCTGTTCCTTGCTAATTACAATAATTAATATTTTAGAGGTCAAAATGTAGCTGTACTGGCTTTTTTACATGAAAAGTCGATTTTATTTAGTAACTTCCAGAAACAAATGAATTATTATCACAACTTTTTGCATAGATTCTCACAGTATATTTCCTTAATGAAACAAGAATGACATTATTTATGCAAAAATCCCATCCAACTGTACAACCTAAATAAAGTAGGCCTTCCATTTAAAAAATCGCGTTTACTCCATATAGCAATCTCAAAATCGTCCTGCGTTCTCGCCTTCCCTCGGTTAAAGAAAATCGTAAGCCCCGTGTCGATGAGATGTTTGGCACGTTGAAAATTCCTAGTGGGGGTTGGAAAACATTTAGATTAGAATCGCAATGCAGGGTGCTTCATAATGGATGCAAATAGATTTAGCGTCAGATTCTACACACTATAATAAGACGAAGAAAACTCTTAAAAAAACTATTGGTGACAGACTTCGTTTTTTAATTACAAAAAATTTTAGTTCAAAGCCTAAGATAGTGAAGGCGAACTAGACCAAACGTTATACCAAATTTGACATTTTTCTCATAAACAGTTTATGGCTTAAGAAAATTTTTTGTGTATTTCAAATATTTTTCAATATGCGCTTTGAGTGTAATGTTAATTGAAAGATACTAACCTCAAAATTATTTTATTTCAAAGTACAAAACAGAAAACAAGGTATCTCTGTTTCATGATGCTTCTGAAATGATCTGTGGTGATGTATAATGGGTTGCATCTCATTCTATTAGGTCAGATTACATTCTAAATGGAGTAACAGCAAAAACTCATAAGTCATAACATGGAAAGGGAAAACAGCAGTTAACCTTAAAACTTCAAAGTAATAGAAATCTCTTTATTACATATGTATGAAAAATTTGATAGACTCTGTCGTTAGATTTAATCTATTAATAGATCTGAATGACTCTGATCATTTTAAACTTGTAAATATAAAAACTCACTAAGCTAATGCCAAAAACATTTTTTGTATGATCAGCCCTAAAATTGTTTCAAAAAAGATACTGAATATCTAGTAAGCCATCTATTAATTTTTTTTTAAAGGAACAGAATTTCAGATTTTGCCATGCGCTATATTGATGACACTTTCTTCACAAACTGTTGAGATCGAGGAGTAATTCACCCTTGAAATCAGGTGTACACAAGAGTTGAAATCATAGTGAAATCACCTGAAATCATAAGGAGATGTAAAAAAACGAATTAGGTACTTATAACAACATATAACAACAAAAATGAGAAATAGATTACTACATAGTGGTGTACAACTGCAACTTGGAAGGTACCAAGCAGACATATCGTACATTGAAAAACTCATCCAACAGTTATCTAAAGATAAACATTTATTAACTACGACAGACTAAAAGGCAGAAGACAGAATGAATTTCCGTTCTGCCCAAAAATTTTGTTCATAGATTGTAATGGAAGCTTTACGTAACGAAATTCCCAATAGTGAGGGTATTTAAAGCTGATGAATTATACCAAAAATTCTTTTTTGGACAAAAATCTTTCTTTGGAGAAGAGAATTTTTCAAATTTGGTACTGTATCTTTTTTATGAGAATATGGAGGAGTTGGATCCATAACGATCTGCAAGTTACTCTCAATAAAAATTATCTCAGCTTAAATTGTTACATACAGTGTGTCCCAATTTCGATACTCACTATTGGGATCTCGGAAATTGTAAGAGATACGAAGTCGGTTAAATTAGAAAAGTTTTGGCTATTTTGGAGATCAGTTTACTTATGCTTTTTTTTAAGTGAAATATCTCAGGAACGAGCAAAGATAGAAAAGAACAGCAAAGAGGGTGTTTTAGAGAATTTACTCCGAAACACAAAAAAATTATTTTCGCAATTGTTTTTTGTTTTATTTCGGTGCTGAAACGTAAATCCAATTTTTTTCTAATGGAACGCCTACTTGATTTCCACATTACTGAACTGCACGCCTTAAATGCTTTTCAGTGATGCATGGTTTGACATAGCTATTCTTTTGTTTTACCGAGTTATGAATTGCAAATCATCTTTCATCATAGTGTGCCATGACATCTAACACACAAAGTCGTGGAGTTTTATCAAAGAAATCATTTGTTATGCAAAAATTGCTAAAACAAAATAAATACGCTTTTATGGGGTATTAGATGCTTATGTGATGCTAAAATTATCTTAAAAGCGCCTTTTGTTTTGTTTTAGCAATTGTTACATAACAAATGTCATTTTTCTAACAAAACCCAATGACTTTCGTATGTTTAAAGCCATGGCACACTAAGTGGGAAATGCTTTTCATTTAAAAAAAAGATAATTTCGTTTTTAGCAAATATCTAGTAAGACGTGAACTTTTCTGAAAAAACAAAAGCATAAGTAAACTGATCTCCAAAATAGCCAAAACTTTTCTAATTTAACCGACTTTGTATCTCTTACAATTTCCGAGATCCCAATAGTGAGCATCGAAATTGGGACACACTGTATGCATAGAACATAATGGACACGGTTTGATAAAATTAATAAAACTGTATCGTGACGAAAACGAACCACGGGATTATCCATTCACGCCTTGGTTATTTAGTTTCCAACCTTGTGGGGAAATTTTTAGAGCAAGACGTTTCTGTAAAATATGTTTTTCCGATGCTAAAAGCATGTGATGGTTCTAGCTCCCAACCTCGCTCTCAACAAGCAAAAATAACAATTGCTGATGAGGAAATTGAAGAAATAGTTTTGAGTGCTTTGGAAAATGCTAAGACAGACTGTGAACAATTAGATATTCGGCTATAGAAAATTTTTGGAATACATTAATACTTGTAAAATCCGTATCAACGACAGAAATTGATGAAGAATTGGAAGAAGATGACCATATGCATGTATTAGATGAGAGCGTTGTATCTGATCAAATGGATAGCTTAGTGGCATATGAGGAGAATAACTCAGGTACCTAGGAAATTAAAGACAAGCCTGATGGTGGAAAATGTGAACAACCAACTACTGAATTTTAATGGTTACCTAAATATCAAGAATTCTAAATCTTCAAAACACATCCCTACTGTGAATGTTGGAAACGAAAATTATACGTTGTCAAAATCATCCTTGTGCTGGCTTCTTAGTGAGCAATCTTTTCGAGTTAGTTCTGACCATACGTTTAGATTCAGGTGTCCCCAAGATAAGAGGCCACAGACTCTAAAGAAAATTATATTTATAAAGAAATATACTATGCGGTTTATTACCATGACACGTGGTACCTACATAGGTAGTCTTGGACATAGTCACTGGTAGATATAAAATTAAATTCTTAAAAGAAAATTTAGGAAACTACGTATGGCCAAAGAAAGACGATGTACAGGAAGTTGAAGAAGAGTTTGTTTTTTATGGACCAATCCTGATGATAGGAAACAGTCCAATAATGAACATTGCCCAAAACGATAAACAATGTATCGTACAAAAATACAGGTTAATTAAACATACCTCTAAGTAATGTGTTTGTCTTTTTTTTTAATATTTTGATTGAGTTGTGTTTTAATAAATAATATTTCAAAACTAAACTGCAGCATTCTTTTATTAGATTAGACTGAAATCACTTTGATTCCCATTTGATTGATTATATTAATTATACAGTGTGTCCAAGATAAGGATGCATAATAATAATAATAATAAGAGATACAGGATCGGTTAAATAGGATGAAAGTTGGCCATTTATAGGACCTTTTTGTTGGCATTTGCAAAATCTAGATATCTTAGATTGTTTCAGAGATATTTAAAAAAAAGTAGATTTCTCGATTTTCGTTATTATGTTTTCTTTTATTTATTTGAAGAGATATCGGAAAATATCTTATTATTATTATTATGCATCCTTATCTTGGACACACTGCATAGTCTTTTTACGTTAATTTTAAAATGACGTCACATAATGATGTAATACAGAATTGTCAAATCGCATTCTAAATGTAACCTCAAATTTTTTCAATAGAGTGCGTGTAGCACGGACTGCTTTGGTAGGTAAACACAGGTACTGTTGGAATCAATTAAAAGTAAACTATTAAATTTACATTACACATCTAAAATCGGACGTTTACTTTCTATTGCTCCCGATAGTACATAACATGTAAAAACATTTGTTTCAATCCTACAAATGAAAACATCAAAAACAGATAACCTTCAAATTCAGAGTGACAAAGCAGTTTATCGCCAATGTTAGGTACGAAAAATCTATAGGACTGACTAATTGAAATAGACATTGTTCCGAGATAATGAAGTTCGAAGGGGTACCACTTTACTATTCTTATCACTGAACTACAATCTCATTGAGTACCTCAAACTGCACTTAGGTCATCTTAATAAAAATTGCCACATAGCTGGCTTTGCTTCTAAGTTCTTCTATTGACTTACAGACAAAGAGTAACACAAAAAGCTATATTTAAACTTCAATCAGATCAAAACACCATACTCCATTTATGGGCTTTTAATCAACAATTAATTTGGATGGCCATCAAATCTTTGGTGCAGTTAACCGTTAAACTGTCCAGAATTTTATCCACATCAATAGTAAACCTTTGTTTGGTTTATTCACGGCAGTCTTTTGTTTTACCATGACTGTATTCTTTCTAAGAAAAAACTAATGCTATACTTAGACTTGACTATACAGTCTGTTCAAAGTTAAGTCGGCACTATTGCTAACTTTGTTATTGTTAGAGATAGAAAGTAGGTTAAACTAGCAAAGTAGTAGTATTTCTTCTGTTCATTACGATGATAAAATCAGTAAAACAATTAAGCATCGCATTTTTGAGTTATTAAAAAAAATAGTAATTTTTTAAATGTAGTAATCAAAAGAAAATTAAATTTTGAACCCAAATTATCTTTGTCCCATTGGTCTAAAATTAAAAGTGAACAAGATATTTCGGTTTT
>VTPC01004504.1:0-15294 GCA_011009095.1 Ignelater luminosus
TACTGAAACAGACGCACATAGTGCAGATTGTTTTGAGGTAATAAATAACATGTATAAAACAGATATTTACATTCTTGAGGTTCAAGACGAATGGCTTCAGTTTAATGCTATTTTAAAAGATAACATATAATATCAACCTTTACCAATATACAAATTCTTCTAAGAATATATCTTACGATGCCAATAACTAATGCTCGTGGTGAAAGATCTTTCTCTACATTGAAAAGAGTTAAAAATTATTTAAGAAATTTGATAAAAGAAGATAAATTATATCTGCACTATCGATACTAAATATTGAACCCGAGTTAGCACAAAAATTAGATTACGATTCTTTGATTGATATTTTTGCAGAATCGAAGATCAGAAAAAGAATTATATGTTTTATTATTTTTTTTTAATTCTTTGATTGATATTTTGACAATAGAAAATGGGAAGAATTGCATGATTTATTTTTTCCAGTTTTTTATGCACGAAACGTTATTTTTTGTATTAATATATTGATTGTTTTATGTTTGTAATTGTTTTGAAACAAAAATTACTTTAATTTTAAATATTACAATTTTATTTATATTTGTAGTCATACAAAATTTGTAAAAGGGCCCGTAAATATTATTTTGCCTAGGGCCCGCGAAGGTCTCAATTAGGCCCTGCTAAGCAGAAGAAAAATGAAGCTGATCATAGTTATGTGACTTTGCAATGCTCCTCCTGGGGTGAAGAAATCCCTTTGCAGTCTACACACATTCATTGAAATTTATTCTACGTATGCCATCAACATTGTGATCTCGAAAGACATGGAATACTAAAAATAAAAACCTTCTATTATCTATTATTACAGGTAAGAATTTATTCTGCCATTTAGGCTATTAAGTTACATGAAATTTCTAATTTACAGGAGTAATTCGAAAAGTTTCCTACAGTAGCAGTAACTGTCAAGGCTGGTTGTAAATGATCAAGAGGAAGGAAGCCGAACTAAGGAAACAAACCAAATTGTCATATTAACTATGAATCATTTAAATAATTTGTATGTAGGTATTATGTAATGTATGTCACTAACTAATAAAAGCTCTTTTCTTAAAATTTACTTTTTACATAGGTGCCTTTACTTTTTTTTAAATAATGTAGCTACCACAAAATCTGTTGTAAGTAAAAAATGAAATAAAACAAGATTATAAATACAAACTAAACTAGTGTCTTTTTCATATTAATTGCAATCAATTTAAATTTCTATTGTACACAAGTGAAATAGTTGCTTTTTTTCGTCAGTTTCTTTCCATTTATTTGTTTTATATCTATGAAATTGTAAGTAATTTATAGTTAGTAAGGAGAAATCTATTTTAATAGTAATTTATCTTCTTACTTCGATTATTCCTTACATTTGAAACTTATTTATTTATATCAAAATTATTACACTAGAAACAAATTAGAAATTAGATGTGAAGAATGAAGATGTACTTTTGAGAAATCTGATAAGTTTAATTATTCAATTTTAAGTAGTTACTAAATATTGTTTATATTTTATTCAACAAACGTTACTTTTAGGGTAGAGATACTGAATGGGTTTTTATGAATACTTCAAACCGTGGTGGGTTAACACTTGGCAGGCAGGTAGCCGTTGTATAATTCTTTTCCCTGCATTGTTTATCTCTCTAAACATAAATGAATAGGAAAAAGATGAATACAGCAACACAACTAACGAGTATACGCTTATGGCTGGCATAGTATAAAAAGCATAGGTTAAAGGGAAATAGAAGATTTAAAGTTCTAGTGGACTTGTACAGTCAGGATAATTCGAAACGGGTCTAAGTTTAAAAATTGAACTATATGTGGGCGTGATAGAGGTATATGTAGACAAAAAAACCTCGAGGTTTCCGATCGCGTAGTTCAAGATAATAATTTTCAAATACTGACCTACCACAACGGTACTTAGAGAAAAAGTGAAAAAAGTTGGGCTAAACACAAAAGTTAGAAAATTGACTTTATCTCGAATTTCTAAAATAAATGTAACTTCAAGGAGTAAAAGTATATTCCTCAACAACTTGTAGCGAGTGTACTACCCTCGAGTTCAACGAAGAAAGTATGTTGGTAGTAGTGAGATTCGGATGCATACTTAACCCTCTTATCATTATTAATTATTATTATTTACAATTTTACGAGTACTAAAGGATAAATCGTTTAAATGGTTTATTTTTTGTTTATTAATATTCGGATGTCAAACGGTAATCTAGTTGGTTCAATCCTCAGGCCTGTAACAAAGTTACAATACAGAACGCCTTAATAACATAGTTTCTCTAATCTATAAAAAAATAACAATGAGTTTTACCTGGTAATTTCATTGGTCCAATTAAAGTATGGTTTTATTATCAGCATGTCTTTATCTGGTTTTGGCCATTTCCATTTCCAAATGTCTCTGTCTCTAGGAGTTGTTGTAGTGATTACCGTTGTACTTTCTACATCCTTTTTTGGTGTCGTAGTCGGTTGTACTGTCGTTGAATGGTCGGGTTTTATAGGACAGCCTTCATCTAAAATATAGTATGGAATATGATTTTATCTTTTAGATGTACGAATTAATAGTATTCTAAATTTCAATATACATTTGAACGTCTCGACGTCAACGTTTAACTATAATAAATATTTACACTGTTGGCAAATAAAAGGTTGTTTTACTTCACAATAGACCCCATAAAATATTGCTCTGTTATGGTTTTCTCTGTCCATATTCAAACAAGCGTATTTTTGATCAAATACGGTATCCAACCATGGCGGATATCCATTAAAAATTTTGTTATTATCAGATTCTATAATATCATTAGTTTTGACCCAGTACCATTTGTTGTCTAACTTAAGTTTACCACCAATCCAAATATGGTTTATTTCTTCAATCAAAGAAAATAATGACATTATTTATAATTAGAAAAAGCAGAGTTTACCAGTTCGATTCTCTCCCATTATATATAAAATATGATCAACTTTATCACTAGTTACTTCAACCAACCACGCATTACGTTCATGGCAAGTACGATTTGCATCATACCAAGTTTTTGGGCCATAAAATAAAGTATAACAAACATTATCAATAATAATCGTCTCAAAGGGCGGTCGTTCACCTCCTGCAACACCTAAAAAATTCTTTACAACAAATTATTGAATTGCATTTCTTTGCAACTTACTTCTTGAACAAATATAACTCTTTCTTCTATGGCAGCGAGCTTGTAAAAATACTAATTTTTTTTCATCTTGTAAATGTCTGTCTAATAGTAAACAACCTTCTTGGGGTAACGTTTCATTAGTTTCAGGCCATGGTGGATACATAGTTTCAGGATTTCTTTCATCCGGAATTATATCATCTATCGAAATGTACCTCCACTGACCTTCTTTGTAATGCCCACCGATCCAAGCATTTTCCAAGCCTGAAAGAAATTTAAGTTACTTGAAGAATCAAATACATTAGTATCAGTTACTTGGTCTTCCTGTTAATAAATATTTTCCAATACCCGTTACCTCTTCCATAGTTCTAAAGTTAGCAAGATGAGCTTTATGTTTACTAAAACATTCTCTGACAGACTCTTTCCAAGTTTTCTGAAATATTATTTAAATAAAAAAAAAACTAGAAAAAAATCAAGAAAAGTGTACTTTTGCGTAAAATATTGCGTATTCGTATCCACCTATTCGTATCCATTTTCGGTGCGTCATTTCACCATCTTCCTCCTCAGGCGCTAAAACAGTTTTAGCGCTTATTAAGAGCTTAATGGTTATTGTTATGAATTGTAATTAATTGTATGTGTACATTGAGAATAAAAATTAATTTTATAGAAACATCAATTTAATGATTTAATCAATACTTACGCCTTTGACATAAATAAGGTCGTTTAAGTTGGCAGTATAAATTAACAAAGCTAGGTAATTGATGATCATTTCTGGCGAAACTAAGGCATTCTCGTTTAGCAAACTTTTCTTCGCCAAATCTTGGTAACATAAACTCGGCATTAACGTAATCTCCAGTTATCCATTTAAAACAAGTATTATTTTTACAGGTAATATTCAACGTATCGTTATTACATGTATCGCCACTGCATACTTCAGGACAATCATCTACTAAAGCACCCATCCAAACATCTTCCAGTACCAACTCGGTTTCCCCCAAGGCTAATGCTAGAAAACCTGCCTTTTCTGAACTGTCAATAATGGCTAGCGATCCAGATTCGACGTTAGAGCAACCAATCTCTGCTTCTTCCCACGTAACCCTTTGATTCGTAAATATGTATTCTAAGTCGTTCAAGATGAAAGATTCTTGAAAGTCACTTAGCACTTTTGGTTCTAAAAATCAAACTGAAACTGAAAATTGCTAGCGTATGCATCAATATCAAGCATACCCAAGAATGCACTACAGAAACATACTTTCAAGTTGCATACCAATAACACAAACGATAAACATACACGACTTTTTTTCATTTTTACCCTAGTTTTAATTATAATATGTAGTAGGATAGTAAACGGAATTGTTACAAATTAACACCATTATTTTATTGTAAGGATTATTACGCTAATTAAATGCTAACATACTGTTGATTAGAATGAATTGTAACTTTTGAAAAGCAATGGCATAAACAGGTTTTAAAAGTTTAAAACAATAAATAATTTATTTCTACAGCAGTGTAGTTATTACCAATTAATTAAGTGTGAATTAATGAATATTTGCAATATTTAGTGCTTTTTTTTATTGTAGTTATAATTACCATTTCTATTTATTTTCTGTGTGTTGCATATAAATAAAGATTTTTACAAAAACGGAGAAATTTTGTAAAACAATGGTATACTTATAAATACTACATACTTCGAGCGTTTTGGAAATAAATGCATATCCAAGTCTTTTTGAAGTTAAATGCATATTTTGAGGAATTTCCAAACATACATGCATATCTTATAGCTAAATTTATTTAAGAGGACTTACCAGTGATTTCGTTTATTTTTTTTACTTAAATGCCAATTTAACAAAGACTAATTGTCAGAATATAAAAAATCTAGCGGAAATCATGATAACATACAATTTAGGTATACTAGCCCTACAGGAAACAAAACAACTAGAGAAAGAAATAATGGAAATAGAGAAGATTACCTTTTTTAACAGTGGGGGCGAAAACAGATATTTCGGCGTAGGTTTCATGGTGAATCAAAGAATTAAGAGATTAGTAGTAGATTATCAAACAATATCGGATAGGCTGTGCTACATAAGATTGAAAGAAAAATATAGAAAATTAGTATTATCAACGGACATGCACCAACGCAGGATAAAAATCTAGAAATCACAAACGAGTATTACGAAAATTTAGGAGAAGTAATAGAAAAAAATCTCCAAATACGATATAAAAATAGCGCTGGGGGGCTTTAACGTAAAAGTAGGATCAGAGGATATCTATCTAAACATAACAGGCCGCAAAAGTTTGCACATAGAAAGTAATGAAAACGGGTAAAAACTAATTGAATTTGCAACGAAAAATAAAATGAAAATAATGAGTATCCATTTTGAGCATAAGAACATATAAAGTAACATGGACTTCCCCTGACGGAAGGAGTAAGAACCAAACAGACCATATATTAATAGAAGCCAAACACGCCAAGGATATTACAAATTGCAGAAGTTGCGCAGATGCCACAAGCGATCATACATTAGTCATAACCCAGCTAAAACAACAATAATTGCTGCCAAGAGGAAAACTAATAAAGGAAAAAAAACGATACAATGTAGACCGGATACAAGAAGAAAGCATAACGCAACAACTAGAGAACAAAATAAACGAAAGACTGGAAAGGTATCGCCCAATTTATGATACAATAGAAGAAGAATGGACCGAGTTACAGACGATACTGACAGAAGCAGCAGAAATGACGCTAGGAAATATCTAACCAAAGAGAAAAGAGTTTTGGTACTACAAGGACTGTAAAAACGCACTAATAGAAAGAAATAAAGCAAAGGTGGAAAAAGATGTCAATAGAACACCAGAAACTACAGCTAAATACAAATTAAAAAAAAGAAGCTAAGAGAATTTGCGGAAAAAAGAAGAGAGAATACCTAGAAAAGCAGTTAAAAAGTATAGAAAACCACTATATTATAAAGAAGTAAGAAACTTCTACCAAGAAGTTAAGAAAACAAGAAGCACGAAACACACTAAAACACTCTACTGCAAAAGTAAGAAAGGACTGCTCCTCGGAGACACGGTAGAAAAACTAGGTAGATGGGCACAATATTTTGAAGAGTTATTAAATAGCCAAGAAAAACAAACAGAACAAAGAAGACTACAGGAAATACAAGACCAAGAAAGAAATAATGAACAAGATCAAGTAAAAGAACCAACAGACCAAGAGATACAGGAAATACTAAATGGGCTTAAGAACAAAAAAAGCACAGGGAAAAATGGAATACCAGCGGAAATTTTAGAAGGAGAAGAAAGACTTAAAACGAAGCTGTGTCACCCGATTTTGAGAGTATGGCGTGAAGAGACCATGCCAGAACTGATTTACAAAAAAGGCGATATAATACTCTGTGAAAACTACAGAGGAATCGCATTATTACATGTGGTTTACAAAGTATTAGCAAAACTAATAGGCACGATATTAAAAACCTACCATGAAAGTACAGTAGGAGAGTACCAAGGGGGATTTAGAGCAGGGAGAACAACGACCGATTAAATATTTTTACTGAAAATGATACAAAACAACAGCTACGAGCAAAATTTAGGAATTCACATGCTATTGATCGATTTTAAGCAGGCATATAATTCTATATACCCCAGCAAATTAAGTGAAGCCTTAGAAATGCTAAAGATTCCGAGAAAACTCCAAAATTTAGTAGAAATGACACTAGCAAATACGGACGACAGAATATTAGTAGACAGAAACCTATGGGAACGATTTAAAGTAAAAAGAGGATTAAGACAGGGAGACCCACTGTCGTCTGATTTGTTTAACTTCGTATCAGAAGCAGTAATGAGGAGAAGCAAAATACAAACAGCCGGAATAATCTATCATTGTAAACAACAATGTCTGGCATATGCTGACGACGTGGTGATATTAACAAGATCAAAGAAAGAACTAGAAATAGCTTTTAAGAACTTTGAAGCAGAAGCAAAAAAATATGACCTCACAATAAATGAAACTAAAACAAAATATATCGAAATGCAGAGACAAGTGACAAGAAAGAATATAATTTTGAACACGTAAACCAATTTGAATACTTGGGAGTAACAAGATCAACAGAGGGCAAGAAGATAAAGAAATATGTGTAGATAAGCGACTATTAAAGGTAGTAAAGCCGCAGGGGCACTAAGTCAATTCTTAAACGTGAGAAAAGATTCGGGAGTACGAGACAATTATAAAACCTGTAGTCCTATATGCATGCGAAACTTGGACAATGAGAAAAAAAGATGAAATAAAAATAGAAATTTGGAAGAGAAAAATCTTACAAAAAATTTATGGAGGTATAAAAACAACAGATGGAACGTGGAGAAAACGCACAAACCAAGAGGTAATGGATGTGTACAGAAAGCCAAACATAGTACAAAAAATCCGGGCACAAAGGGTTAGGTGGCTAGGACACATCGTTCGATTGCCAGAAAGAAGATGGGTTAAAAAAATATTATACGGAGGGGAAGGAGGGAAGAAGAGAAGAGGGCGCCCAAGAAAGAAATGGCTAGAAGCAGTAAAGAAAGATATGAAGGAGATAGGTGCAGAAGACTAGCGAGAAAGAGCAAAGGACCGTAAAAAGTGGAAACAAGTAGTTAAGAGCATAGAAGCCAAGGGCCTGGATGGCCTGTAGCGCTGGAATTGTCAGAATAAAAGCAACTTGTTCGTTTAAGATTGAAGCCATAAATCAGCAACTTAAAATGTGCAGGTAGATCAGGTCCATGTTAATTCTTGTTTTATTTTCATATTTATAGTAGAGTTTACTGTACATCTCTCGATGACGTTTCAACAACACATTTCCCTATTTAAGTGGAAAAATTATAAAACCCATTCAGTAATTTTTATAAGTGTTCCCAAAGTAAAGTTTCTGAAAAAATAAAAACATTTAAATGACAAGCTTTTAGTCACAGCTTTAAGTCGGAAGTCGCCCTTCTTAAGAACTATGTATCGCACCAACCTATCCATGGGTTTTTAAGAAAGAAGTAATAAACCCAACAAGAAATTCTACCCGATCAATAATTGTATTTGCTTATGGTTCTCATAATTTACTTGGTAACAAATTTGAGTGTAAAAGTTAGTTGTAGGTGAACATTTATGCAGTAAATAATACACAACGAGTATAAGAATGCCAAAAGAAAAGAAAAATATAAATTCTGAGTTAAATCAGTATGTGAAAGAATTCAATGTTTTTACAACGGATGCAAGTATTTTGTTTTGGAGATTTTATAAATTTCCGGTAACAGCAACAAAAAAAGTTTCAAGTAACTCTACACCTGCAGGCCGTAGAACAACAAGTAATAAAAACAGAAAAAGCACAGATTAAATAAAGGTCAGATATTTCGCCTCGACAAATTTGTGGATTCTATTGCTCTTTCTCTCTTTCTCAAAGCAACTTCCAGAACTTGCTATTTTGACATGTACTGCGCAAGCAGTGCAACGTGGTATGCACTTTTCATAAAACGCGGGTAAAAGAGTAGGCGTGGTAAACTCCCAGAGCTGCAAATGTAAATGCCCAGATACAAAAAATAGGGAATTATATATCTGACCTTTATTTAATCTGTGGAAAAAGCCAGAACAAAGAACAGTAATTATTAGTGACTGCTGTATCAAAGCCGGGACCTAAACGAACAAAATTTTATGGAGACTTGTGCACTAATCCAGGAAAATAAGGCGAAACTGAGGCCAAACCTCGGAATGAAAGATACAAAGCTGAAAATTTGCGTAGACCTTTGTCTCGACGTTCTAAAGACGGGTTGAAAAGTCTCATAAAATATCGTGTCTGCTAGTTAAGATATCAAAAGTCAAAGGTCAAATTTCCACAAATTCAAAAATCTTAAATCTTTTGAATGCTATTGTCAATTATAAGTTAACATACATTTAATGATTTTTGATGATAATCAAATAAAACTTTAACATGATTATAATTTATGTATTCTACATTTCAAAACTACTGTATACACATCAAAAATAAGTAAAACTACGGTAATTGCAAGAGCACAATAAAATATGAAGTTACAGCTCCTACAATAGCATACAGCATAGTGTAGTCAACTGTAAAAAATCCAGCAGCTGAAAATGTTGGATTTCGATAAGCAACTTGTTCAATGAGAAGCTTTAATTCTTCTCTACTGTAATACAGTTTCTCAGAATCTTCAGGACAGCTTGAATACTCAAGCAATAGCTTATGACTTAAAACTGATGTCTTACTGGCAAGTTTTACTGTTGCCGATGCACTACTAGTTAGCATCATTCCTAAAATCTGAAAATAATATTCAGTTAACTTTCTTTCATTTAAATTTTCAATAATGAATCCTTACTATGTAATAAGCAGACCATAAAAACTGCATAGAAGTAGAGACTACATTTTCAATTTGAGTTACAGACCTAAACAGTGTAAAACCAATAACTAAAGTATTTAGCGCAACTGTTAATATAGTCAAAGCCAAAATTATGATTTCGACCCCATGACATTTATTTACTGATTCTGCTAAGTCGCATAATACGTCAAATATTTTATTAAAGCTTCTAATAGTTTCTTCCGTAGGTTTAATAGCAGTTGGTTTACCATTTTTGTGTCCAGTTGTTTCAGTTACAGCTTCTTTAATTAATGTTGTAAGCTTTTCGTTTAGCAGTGCAAATCTTTCTTTTAAAAGAGTAATTTTTGCATCAATTTGTAGTGTTACAATATCGTTAAGTATGTACATACTGTAGGAGTGAAAGTAATACGTTGATATTAATAACCCAGTACTGTTAATCCACATATAGTTGTCTATACAAGTGAGGAGCACAACTAATACTAATTGAATTGAAGATTTGTTTCTTAAATATGAATAATGTTTTTTGTAAGAATCGTTAGGAAACTGCAATACTCTGTCGATAGAAATGATCTGTTTAAAGAATTTTGTAGTATTTGTAATATTTTTACTTATATTGTTTTTGCCTATAGCAACTAAAGTTAAAAGTGTGGCTGATATAGTGGATATGTCATCGAGAAGAGATTGAGATAATTGAACTTTCACACGTGGTGAAATATTTCTTTCGTATAAACTCCAGCTCAAAAGGGCTACATGTAAAATACCAACTATTATTCCGAACAGTCTTTCTGTACAAGACAAAGAAATTATTTGTCTGTTAATATACTTAAAAGGCCAAGTAAATGCAAAACGAGAAATGTAATATACAGGCTTTATGCTGTAATGTACGTTCAATAGGTTCATTTTAACTAGTACTTTTTTACCAGCTAGATCAATGTTTACTGCTTTTCTACAGTACCAGTATTAATATGTACTTAACTGCTATAATGTTTGCATAGTTTTTGAGATATTTTCTATAGCTGTCATCAAGTAGAAAAGTGCAAAAACATATCATTTAGTGTCACTTATGGAAAATGTCAACACATCAAACTTTAACATTAAGTAAATAACAATTTATTCCGTAATTGCTTTTGTTTTGATGATCAAGAGTAATAGCGCAAGAAAAACATTCCGTGTTTGATTATATTAATGGCTTTCATAGTCAAATGGACGATTGAATTACTATTCTGTTACTAATGTATTTTTTGTCATTTTAAATTCAACAGCATTATAAAGAATAATTGAAATATTAGAGTTAGGGAGCGATTAAACATAATTTGCTAGGTTTTTAAAGAAAGTTCCTGATTTTAATTTCGAATTAAGAAAATCATTACATAGAATTTCTCCAGAAAAGTTTACTGAATTATTATACTGACGTGCGTTTCGTGGTCGGTAGGGCCGTTTGCAAATATATCAAAATTAACAAGATCTTATCACAAAAGATTTTTGCCTTGCGAAAATTTCTTATTTAAAACATACTTAGAACGCCAGTATACAATAACCTCCTGTTAAATAAGAAATTTCTACATCAAGACCCTCTTAGGAGAGCATCTAAAGCGGCTGACGTTGTAACGCTTCGATACTTGTCAGAATACAATTATTTAAATTTCTTAAAATCCCGCCAAGATTTTATTATTCTAAGTTGATGCGAGAGTGTCATAAAATAATGCGGATTCATAATTTCGACTTTATCGAATCAATTAGTATTGAATTCAAAATTTGGTTTGTTTTTTTTTTATTAAATTGAATTAGAAATTCTATGTTTTTAAGTCCTTAGTAAGGAAATAAACATCTTTCGACTTCTTGGGGACTTTCCCTAACGAAGTGCCCTTGAATAGTCTGATTTTAACATTTTTTTGAATATTTGTTATTCTCCCGTATAAAAACTTCATTTGTGTTTGATAATTCTTTAGAAATTCTATTTTAATTTAAAAAAGTAAAATATTAATCGTAAATCATCGATTTTCTCTTCAATTTAATTTGTATAAATTTAGTCATTTCACATTTTGAAATTTGGCGGATGGGTGGACATTTTTCTTAGGCATAGTCCTTCCGGTTTCATCTGAAAGAAGGGCATTACGAGAAAAGTTGCACCAGTAACATGTTACGTGCCAAAATGAACTTTAAGGCACAGACTTATAATCAGCAACTAAAAGGCACCAAGAACTAAGTTTGCTAATATCCAGACTAGCAAACAATCGAAGACGGCTAGGTTCGAAATGCTTACTTACTACTAAAATAGCTCAAAATCGTTACTAGTTAAAGGCGCCACTATGAATTCAGCCAGATAACAAGATTCAAAAGGACCATAGTCCCTCTTAAATCGATAACAGCTTTACAAATACTTAAGCTTTCTGAAACAAAAACTTCAGCCTGTATGTATGTTTCTTTAACTAAATTTGGAATATTTAAATCAAACCATCAAGTCTTTTTTTAGATCACTCAGTATATCAAGGTCTTTCGAGTCACCCGGTATATTCTTTACTAGTTAAATTTAGTATAACAGAATTAAGTTAATAAAGTGCTTGGGTGACTTCAATATTTTCACTTAAACCAGTGCATACAAATACTATAAAAGGGCTGTCTTTTCAAACAACAAACCTATCATTAAATAAATTAAATAAACGTTACATACAAGACAAAAAAAGAAAACAAAGCAAATAAACAGGTGATTACACAAAGTACATAAAGCTTTAAGAAATGAACGTCAATGATCTTATTAAATCTTACTGTGCAGAATTCTGGGAAGCGACACTCGAGGGGAATTCCTAAATGCAAACAAAATACGTGGATCCCGTCAAACGTCCTACTAATAGCTTACGGCTGCATTTAATACATAGAAGATATCTGATTTCATTTAACAAAACTCGACAGTAAATTCAGTCATACATACAAGACTAAAACAAACAAAATAGTTATGATTAAAATAAAACTTGTGTACGTTACAATTCCACATATGACTTTACTGAATTATAAATTCATTGTTAAGACAAATGATAAACTAGAACGAACACAAAACCACAATAATTATGCTAGAAATAGTCGTTGTATATTTACATTAATACCAAGAAAAAATCTCATTGTTTTCCACTTGAAGAATTTTGAACGCATTTCGTCTATTTAGGCCAAACGGACGTAAATCTTTAGATTTTCACTGACATAGGCAACTGGATATACATTTACCTAAGACATCGGAGACTGACTGTCTTCCACGCAGCGTTAAGGGGGTCAGAATGATGGCGGTTGCACTATAAATTCCGCTTCACAGCGAAAGAAACGAGCGACGTTCTGCTTCCAATCAATGTGTTCAAGAAGGTGGCCTCGTTTTGAGATCCAGCTCTAAACTGTTATGCTTATGATGCACTTAAAGAAAATGATAAACTTAATAAGCCACCGACATCAAATCTCATGGAAAACGCCTGACAAAACTTCCCTACAAAAATTCTACAACTCTCCTACACAACGCCCAAAATTCAACTCCTCCTCATGGCGTTCGTACACGCCGCGCACGCAGATACGACTTATCCAGTAACTAAATTATGCAAATTACTACTACGCGGAAGCAACTATCCTCCACGATCGTATTCCTTAATAGAGGTCACCACGCAACGCAATTTGAAGTAATTATCGCGGGAGCGTACGTTTGACATTGTAAATATGAAGATCTTAACAACCAGGTTCGTTGCCACATTGGTGGTAATAATTTTGTAATCCGCATTGAAAGATTTCTTCGGTGGAGTCTGAATAAATATTGCGTTAGTGAGTTGTTTCGGGTATTGTGAATTTTTATTTTAGCCTTTGAATTTTGGCTTGGTTGTCTGCATGTTTTGTGTAAATCAAGATTATTGAATTGTTTTGAATGGATCCGTTGGGTGTAGTCCCTGAAGATCTCGTGTAAAAAAGATAATTCTTGAGAGTATATCAAGTAAAAATTCTGATATTCTCCATAAAAGGAATTCTAGAATTTAGTTAACCTGGGTCGCAGAATTTGAAGAGGCAATATTGTTCATAACCTCATAAAGATGTGGTATACAATGGTTGTTAAGACTTTTATATTTTATAACATTAACCCGCGAGAATTAATTAAAATTTTGATGTGCGGTGACCTTTGTTGAAGAATAGAATTGTGGAGAGTAATTGCGTCCGCGGGGTAGCAATCTGCGTAATTTAGTTACTGGATAAGTCGCTTTTGCGCGTTGAGATCAGGGTGTGGCCGACGTCATTAGAAAAGTGAGTTCCGGGGCTTTGTAGAAGAAAGTCGTAAACGCTAGTGGGGGAAGTTTTGTGAGACGTTTTCCATAAAAATTTAACTGTTGTGACCCATGAAGTTTATCGTTTTTGTGAAGTGTCCTTAAAGTATATCAGCGTAGTGCTGTGTTTCAAAAAGGGCTACCTTTTAAAGCAAATTTTTTGGAAGTAGGGTGTCGCCCTTTCTTTCCTTTCGCTGTTGAGCGGAATCCAGTGGAATTCGTCGTCATTTTGTCTCTCATCGTTGCATGGATACGGCCAGTCCTCGGTGCTCTAAGTAAATATATATGCAGTTGCCCATGTGAGTAAATATTTGGATCGTACAGCTATGCAAAGGTTAGTGAACACCTATTAATATCGCAGTGTTTACACTTATTTGGGTTAAAGAAACAAGTGCATTCAAAACTTGTTCAGTGAAAAAACAAGAAAGCGTTTCCTTGGAATTATTGTATACATTTATAACGACGGTTATTGGTATAACCATTGTGGTGTGTTTGTTTGGTTCACTATTTATTTTAACGAACCAAGAATTTATAATCCAGTAACGTTCAGTGTAAGTTTGTAATGTAAATTAGTTTTATTTTTATCATAATTATTTGGCTTGGTTTCAATTTGTATGTATGAATAAATTTATCGTCGATTTTTATTAAATGAAATCGGATATTTCCTTTTCGTAATATATATTAAGTGCAGTCGTAAGCTGTTTGAAAGGCGTCGCCGGGGTCCACGCACTTGGCGTTAGGGACTTCCCCTCGAATGTCAGTGACCGGAATTCTGCGCAGTAAGATTTAACACGATCATTAACGTTTATTTTATAAAGATTTTGTTTCTGTATAATCAACTGTTTATTCGCTTTGTTTTATTTTTATTTTTGTTTGTTTCATATTATGCAACATTTATTTTTTTTATTTTTCTAATAGATTTGTAGTTTGAAAAGACCGTCTTATTATTGTAATTGTATGCACTGGTTTAAGTGAAAATATCGAAGTCACTTGATTAAGTCGATCCAGTTATATTAAATTTAACTAATAAAGAATATAGCGGGTGACTCAAAAACCTTGATATACTGAGTGATCCAAAGAAAATGATTTGATGATTCGATTTAATTATTCCAAATTTAATTAAAGAAACATTTACGCAGGGTGAATTGAAAATATTTTTGTGTAAGGTGGTTTAACGCCTTGAGTAAGCTTTTGTTTCAGAAAGTCTAAGTAAGTATTTGTAAATCTGTTGCCGATTCAAGAGGGGCTATGGTTCTTTTAAATCTTGTTATCTGGCTGAATCCATAGTGGCGCCTTCCAATAATACTGATTTTCAGTAAGTAAGCATTTCGAACCTAGCCGTCTTCGACTGTTTACTAGCCTGGATATCAGCGAACTTAGTTCTTCGTGCCTTCTAGTCGCTGATTATAAGCTGGTGTTTTAAAGTTTATTTTGGCACGTAACATGGTGATGGACTAATAAACAAAATATTACAATCATTATTGAACGTAGATCCTCATGGGAATGTGATAAAG